>SNQJ01S0039065.1:0-52908 GCA_010110895.2 Picea sitchensis
GTGGCATGTTGGCCAAGTATCACTTTTGAATCTTGATTTTGAGGCGGTTCTTCTAGACAATATTTATTCTGTTCTATCTCCCAAGTTTCGGCCCTTCTAGGTATGAAACTTTCTTTTAGGTAGTTCTCTGATATTTCTTCTCTACAATGCCACAGGTCTGATCAAAATTGGATGTGCCAAGTGGAATTTACAGTAACTTCCTCACAACTTGCCAATTTTTGGCCTTTCCAGGAGATCTCACGTGTATAGAATGCCCCACACAAAATAATTGATATCAAATTCTGAAACTCACACCCAAAATATTACAGATTGTCCATGATCCAATGAAACCAGTCCCACTCAATTTGGATACTCTAGCAAGAAGTTATGATTGTTTTACTTGGAACACCTTATTGAGACTAGTCAATAGGACTAGTCTGATACCCTATCTTACACAAGGTGTATCTACAAATTTAAGATGACCCAGAAGCTAAAATTTTTACCACAGATACCTTACTAATTTTGGTAAATGGCCTCTGGATTTCAGGGTCTAAAACATTACAGAAATGTTTTTATAGCGAAAATTCCGCAATGACTCATTTTAGGATGATTCCAGAACCCTATCTTGTACAAGCTGTATCTCCTAAATTATAAGGCGTCAGGAGATGAATTTTGAACCAAACTTACCTTGATCCATATAATAAATATCCTCCAAGTCGTTCCTTCTAAAATGTTGTAGAAAAACATTTATAGAGAAAATTCCACAGTGTCTCAAATGTCGCACCGAAACCCCAAGACCTTGAGATCTGATACCATATGTTAAGAGCCAAACATCAATATAGCATAGAAAAACCTCAGGAAAAGTACTCAACGCCTTGAAAAAGAGATAATTTCAGATAGTAATCCTCTTTGAGGGGGAAACCTCCTTTTACCCCACTTAATTGTTCAAGTACAAGATGATTCAAAATGAAAATGTCTCCATGGTATATATAGGAGACTAGGAGGTATAATTACAACTAATGGCCTAAAGCCGACATAAATAAAATAACATTACTAATATAATATGCCCCAATTAAGGGGTAATGAGCCAATATTAGGGCTTAACATTGGTTTGGGTGTTTTCTTCTTGATATCCTACTTGGTTTGTCTCTATTTACATACAATAGAATTTTTATATCAAGTTGTTGTTCAGTCCTTGCATTTTCATTATTTTATATTGAAAATACAAAAATATTAGGCATTTTGCATTGTTGGTATTTGATCTTTTGAGTCCTTATCATTGATCTTAGCACATGTATAGAAATATTTCATCTTATTTGGAATTGCAGAACTAAATTGAAAATTGCATTTTGAAAAGCATATCATTTATTGGGAATTGAAGTTAGTACTTTGCATTTTATTCATATTCATTTATTTTACTTGCTGAGTCATAACATCATTAGTTTCATGACCGTACCTTTTTTGAGTAAGCAAGGACACTAAAAGTGACACTAATAATTTAAAATTGATTAGAAACAAAAAAAAATTCTAAGGTGCACAAACTAGCTTTGGATTTAGAGCCTTGGAATAGGATTTTGTGAGTAAACTTCTCCAAGGCTATTAAATGAACATATGTGTCTGACTAAGGGAGTGGTGAAATCCATTGTATAATTGGTGAAGCTCGGAGGCTCCACTTACACTAGAGTTAAGCACGAGGTTGTGTGATTTCGGTTGAGGGGATATCCCCCCAAAACTTTCTTAGCGTCAGATATATTTCTAGGGATCTATTCATATATGGGGATCTTGCTAGTACCTTTACCTCTGTGAGAGGCGGTGCTTTTGACGTTTCAGGCTTTGTTAACCTACCCATATGGTGGACCTAACTTACGACTATTCTCCTGTGCATCGGTTATATCATGGTTGCTTGGTTGCTTGACATAGATACCACATAGGTTACCTGCACGGGTTATTCTGCAGGTACCTTGGGTCAGATAAGGGTCGGACAACACATAACCTTTATGGAGGATTGCCTCTCCAAGGGGATCTAACTGACTGGTTTTTAAGCCCATGAAGACCCTTATAAATAATTATGATACCTCCGATATTTAGCAGGGAGTCTCATGCCCTTCTTGGGTGAGGCATACCTACTTTAGGGAAGGAGGCCCTTTTCAACCACTTTATCATGTTTGTGTGCATATTGGCCTTTTTTTTATTTTAGTTTGGTTTTCTCTTTGATTATTAGTTGGCCTTAGGATTTTGTATTGTGTCTTGAGTCTTCATTATTATGGATAGTGGATCCCCCCTGACTCCCTCAGTTAACGCTACCCACCCCATGGTATTTTCACATTTCTTGGGGATGAATCAATTTGTGTTTCCTAGTGGTATGCCAAACCATGATACTCAACCAATACCTTGGGCCTCTAATCATTTTTCTCATGGTATGCCAGACATGTCTTTGCACTTTCCATCCTCTGTCTTGTCTCCTTATGTGAATCCTATTTTTGGGTTTGGGGGCATGATGCCTCCTTATTCTCCCTTTTTGTTTGGTGGGAGTCATATCCCTCAAACAAATATTACAGTAGGAGGTTGGAATCCTTCTTCCTACAAATCCATTTTTCCAGGAGCAAGTGCTCAAATGGGTAGTTATTCTACTTATTACACTCCACCCATCTATCCTTCTTTCGCTATGTTGGTTCCTACAAATGCTTTTCCCAAGGTGGATCTCCATCTGTCCTTTGGTGTTTCATCCAAGGATAGTCAATTTTATAGTATGGGAAAACCCCTTTATGAGTTCCTTCGTCTGGGGGAAACATATATCCTCACATGAGTAACCCTTGTCATGTCGCTTTCTCTTTGCAAGCGGCTTCCTCGGCAGGGATGATTTTAGGGGCTAAATTTCGCTCATGGGCTAATTTTCCAAGGTTTTTCCCAAAAAAATATTCGTTATTCTAAAAATGATTCGCCCAAATTCTATAGGATAAAATTATTTTACCTTAAAAATTTCCAAGATTTTATACAAACTATATAAAATCCTTAGAAATTTGAATATTTTTACAAAAAATTCGCCAAACATTTTGTAGTTGGCATATGAAGGATTAGTAAGATTCGCCAAGGTTTCTACATTTTAAAATAAATTTCCATCCTTAAAATCATCCCTGTTCCTCGGTGTCAATTCCCTTACAACCATTTATGAATCAGTATTGAGGAGGATATTATCCTGCCAGATAGGACCAAGGTGTATACCATAACCCTTCTTGGCCTGAAATTTCCCAAAACCAGTCTTTCCCAGAACCTTGGCCTTAAATGATGCAAACAACCATGGCCACCAGTCCAGTCACTGCAAGTCATATTGAAATTATATCACCAACCTCTTCTAGTCATGTTGGATATTGGTCAACAACCTCTACAAGTTATGTTGAAGACCAACAACCAGTTGTTGCAAGTCATGTTGGGGGCACAAATATAGTCATTTCTAGTCACACCGCACATACATCACGAACCTCTGCTAGTCTGGTTGGGGATTCATCACCAACCTATGTTAGTCATGTTGGGGATTCATCATCAACCTCTGCTAGTCACGTTGAAGGTTCTCCACCAAACTATGCTAGTAATGTTGGGCATTCATCACCAACCTCTCTTAGTCATCTTGGAGATTTGCTACTATCCTCTACAAGTCATGCTGGGAGCATGTCACCAACCACTGCAATTCATGTTGGGGGTATTCATATGATTGAGAATCCTAGACATGTAATACGTAAGCCCAAGTTCCTTTGTAGGATTAGTGAGGGAGATCACCTTACTTGTTTGTGCCCTACTATTGTTGTGGTGCCATAAGTGTGGTCCTTTCTTGAGGGCCCTTCGGGTTCTAAGTTGTCTTTGGTTTCCCAACCTTCTCTGGTTGATACAACAGTCATGTTGATGCAATCTCCGGCCGACACCACTCCTATTTTTGGAGGTGATGCGTATCTTGACCTTGTTGTCTCGCATCCTATTCAACCAATGGTTGAAGAAGTGGTAGTGCCGATGCAATCTTTGACTGATCCCACTCTTCTCTTGGAGAGTGACAAGTCTAAGGAAGTGACATTTTCAATGAATATTCGGTCAATCCCACTCTTCTTTTGGGAGGTTATGAGTCTTTCGACCATGTCCTTATCATTTCTAGTTATGTACCTTCTACATTATGGAGCATTCCACTCTCTTCGAGTACTCTTGCTCCAAGTCTTCGAGATGTTTCCTTTGACTTGGATGGTCGTGTGGGGTATCAAATTCCTTCTCCTATGCCCTTTAAAATAAGACACATTCTTCGATATATCACTGGGAAGGTAACCTATGCAAGTATTTTATTTTCTTTGACTTGGAAATCTTTGGGTTTTCCCAAGCTTGTGTCAGCTATTTGTGAGTTGTTGAATTTCGACAGAAGTATTGCACAGGAGCCTTGGCCTCCCCCATGAAATGCCACCTAGAAACCCCCCAACGTGTCTAATTTAAGATCTTTTCCTACTCTTTAAAAAAAAGCGAAAATATTGTCGAGTGAACTTGTCTCTTTCACAGTCGTTAATTTGATTTGAAAGTTCACGAGTCTGATTTAAGCTCTTTTTTGACTCTCTCAAAAAATGAAAAGATTTATGAGTGAACTTGTTTATTTCACACTCATAATTTGCATTTGAAAGGACATCTATTTGGTGCAAGTTTATTCCTTTTTAAAACCAAGTAGACTAAGATTAATAAAAAGGACATTTTTTGGCATTAAGTTGTAATTGCATCTTATTCTCTTGCTTGCAGTATTGAGCCTATTATCAGTTCTCACTTTTGCATTATAAGCCTTTCACCTCAGCAGTTTGCATCACCATCCAAGCAGAGCCTTGTTTATATCGTTTTCAACTTGACACCCTATACCCAAGAGGAAACATTCCCTCGAGTGTCCATCTCCTACATGCAACTCCTTGTATTGAGCATAGGTATGTTCCACTACTGGAACTAGATTTCTTACTTGCGACACTCATTTCATCCTCTATATCATAACATTCATTTGACTATAAAAAAACAAAACAATATGGGCAGTAAAAGAATATTATCTTATATTGGTAGCAGTCATGTCACCTTTGAACATAACACAAAATTTTTGAGTTCACTTGTCATCAAAATTGGGTTTAGCATGACCATAGGAAGTTGAGCTCATTACACAGAGTTTACTCCCCCAACTGATTTCTCTTCCATTCCCTATGTATGTTTTTATTAATGCCTCATGCATCTCAAAGTTTCATCATTGAGTCTATGCTGCTAGATTCTTCCATATGTCTCATGCTCTTCTTCAAAGGATATCTATAAACTTGTGTCAGCCATTCCTCAGAACTCTTTACTTTTCATGTATTCCATACCCTCAGTGTGTCTTAGAGTTACATGAAGTTGTATTCCTATTGTGCACGTTGGTCCTACTTTCATCATTGGTAGGTAACCCTGAACCTAGTAGTCGACATTTCATCATTGGTCGTTGAACAAGTGGTGTCCCTTGTGTTCTAAGACAAGAAATCTAATCACACATTGGGATTCATGCAGTGTCTTGGATGTCATTAGCCTTATTGGTGGTTTCCTTGCCTTTGTCGATAGTTTTCCTTATTGGGTATTATTCATAAGGTATTTTTCATGTATATCTTGCATATGGCACACGCGAAAGACACACATGGTTGTTGGTTCTTGAACATGTTCTTCATCTGATTTCCTCCAAATCATCAAGCTCCTTCTTTTTACCTCGTGTCGAATGATGAGATATGCCTCAATGAACTCCTTTCAATGGGTCTCCTTCCATCAACTTCATCCCATCTATTCTAGAGATGAGACCTAGAGTCCTATGACTACCTAGAGGCTTGTAGTCATTGGTGGCGGGTTCTCTCTCCATCAACAATTGGGAATACATCAATGTCTCTTGATTGATGGATTCTTCAAGTGTTCAACCCCGACACCTTTATTCATACTTGTAAGAATGTACTCAGTGCCTTGATACCTACTTTAATTGTCGGTAGGTTGTCTCGTGTTTGTTAACGGTATAACTTAATGATCGGTAATCAAAGGGAGTCTCATTGTGTTTTACCTCAACTCCTTTATTCACACAATCTAGACTTGCACCTTTGGTGGATCATGTAGAATACCTGAATACATCAGTTCATAGTCGCAAATTTCCTAAGTTGTTACTATATTTCATTGGACCAGTACCTACGTGACTTCAATGATAATCGGAGATCGGATTGTACTCCACTGTATACAGATATATTCAGATTGATTTTGAGACTAGTTTTATTGGGCCTTGTTCATGACTATGACAACCTTTGGTGTATAGACACCTTTGTATTTCCTACTCATGTCCATGAAAAATTTTTTGGTATATTTTCACATGGATCTGCAGTGTAATTCAAATTAGCATTCATGTGCGCAAAGTTAGTACAAATTGTAATATTCTCATGGGAAACTAGTTCGTCTAGCTAGGTCTCCATTGCTCCACTTCTAGGTATTATAATTTATTTTGGCCATCACAGATACTCCTCTGACCTCAAACATTAAGGGGCATATATTCTAGCAAGATTTTCCTCACCTTATCCAAATTTTCTCAAAAGGCCTTCTTCCATTTCCCTATGAAGACTTGAAGTCCACTTTTGCAAATCCCAAAGCTAAAAACAATATTTTTGAACATATACGCATCCTACCTATTATACAACATGCATATATGCATGTTGCACCACTACAACCCATGTACATCGGGTTTTGTGCCCAAAATTAAAAAATGGTGTCATATTTCCATGTCATGTCATGAGATCCATGATCCTTGACCTTCCATATACTGGAAACGTACCGAATAGAACCTTCAGTTCCACTTGAAGGCTATAAATGGGCCAAAACTAAGTTATGGAAAAGAGGAGAAGAATTCAACTTTGAGAGAAAAGTTACTCTAGAGAAATTATTCACTTCATATTGAGTTTGCATCCCTTTATCCTTTTAAGTCTGAACACATTGTTAAGCCCCCAATCTCTTCCCTACTTTATTGAGAACCTCACTGTCTCTCTTATATGAGTTTTCCTTTGGTGGAGGATTGAAGTGGTGGAGGCCTAACTGGAAGGGACTTAGTTTATCGGTTCTGAACCATGTCGACATGGAAGTTTGTAATTCACTCACTTCTGTTGATTACATTTTAATAAAAATACTCTTTTCTTGTCCAATTAATATCTTGCAACTACTTGAATTGTTATTCCATGGGAGTATTTGTTATGAATGTTGATGGATTATGCTATTTAATGTCATAACATAATATATTATCACCATATGATTGTGTTTCTTGGTTGTTGAGGACAAGTTGCAGGTATATTTCTTTGAGTCAAGTGCTCAATGGTGGACTTCAACAAACGTCTGGAAGAGGTAGGCTATTTATCTTGTCTTATTAGCATATTTGTTTATATAACATACCTGAGATTAGAGGTGAGTTTTGCATTCATTTATGTATGTTGTGGTTTACCCCTAGCCATAAAGATATTTTCCTCGTAACAAGCCTCTCCTCTAAAATGGAGAGGCTTACCCCTTTCAAGTTGTACAGTAACATTGTTCTCCCCATCTAGGTAGACTTTGACTTACTAGGTCCAAAGCGAGGGGTGGTGGAAGCAGATTTCGGGCTTTCAAAAAAGGTATTAGTGATATGAGAATCATCCCCTAGCTCATCATTATGGAATGCATCTAACAACATTGTCTCCATGGTAGTCGTATCTCGTAAATAATCATCCATACCAACCTCTATTTGATTGAATCCATTGCCAACTTGTGAAGAGATACTATTTTTGTAGTCATTCCTAATTGGTGAATCTGATGTAGTGGGAATTGAATAGGTGGTCGATTCAAACATTCTTGGTATGCTTCCTCTCCGATTTGTGCTCTTATTTCATCCTTCTCTCGATTTGACATTGTAGTGGGGTGAAACGGAATATTATAGGTAGTCACCCATCATCAAAATTCTAATTTCAAAAATATTGAAAATTAGTACATCAATGATATTAGTAAGCACAATGCAATTGTTTTGTTCAAATTACATTATACCAAACAACTATTATGATCATTGACCCAGGATTGCGGTTGGAAGATGGCATGTTACAATTGGCAGGCTAAAGAGACTGCCCATTTTCATCTACCAACTTCTTGTGGTATGTTTCTCCTGATAAGAGCTTTCAACATTTTTGAACTGGTGGAATATTTTTTGCATTTGAACTTGATTATGAATCAGGATCCTGCAAATTTGGATACATTTTTATTCAGATTGACATGAATAAAATAAATAAATTCAATTACATAATCAAAATATAAATAAAATATGAACTTATTGAAGATGGAAAGGGAGAACTTTGCGATGGACTTTGAGCAATATGGAATGGACTGGAATTTGAAGAATTGGCCATTTGATATCATAAGCTTTTCTCCCTGCATTTGAGAAAAATAAGCAATAAATTTTTAAGAATAAGACGACTTTAAGAAAAAATGTGTATTATGAAGTACTGCAAGTCATGTGGATTCATCCTAAAATACAATTGAAGATGAATATACTGTTTTATGTGCAAATAAAAATTCATATAACTTTTAAATCATAACGATGTGCCTATTTAAGAAAAACGCATCGGTGTGTCTATAACAATATAAAGCTCATGGTTGTTTAATTACTAACCACATCAGTTCTCAAGATTTGAAACAAATATAAAAATTATATGATATCAGTTCTCCAAAAATATTTAGTGCACCGATGCTTTGTCTAACCAAACACACTAGTGTGTTATATTAACAAACACATTGATGGTTCGAAAAACTTAAAAAAAAAATGTGACTTTGTTTTTTTACAATTGAAAAGTAAGCGATAATTTATTTTTTGAAAATCTAATTTCATAAATTCCTTTAAATAGTAAGAAGTTATTCACTATTTCATTATTTTGCCAAAATTTACAAGCGAGAGATTTGCATTAGATACATAATGGGGAGCACTGTGGAGCAAAAGAATACTTTGGAGCAAAAGAATTATTTAGAAGATCAGAATTTGAAGGGTATGGTGATTCACTCAAAATTCTTTTCGGAAAAAAAAATATTCAGAAGATCAAAATTTGAAGGGTTTTGTGATTCACTCAAAACCCTTCATAGTAAATATTTCAAATTTTACTGTTGATTTTAATAATATTTTTTTTACAATTTCTATCCCTATTTAGATTTANGAATCACAAAACCCTTCATAGTAAATATTTCAAATTTTACTGTTGATTTTAATAATATTTTTTTTACAATTTCTATCCCTATTTAGATTTAATTAAAAAAAAAAAAAAAATCACACTTACCTTAAACCCTTGCTTCTTCTCGCTTATGTGATTGCAAAATTTCATCTTAGGTTTTAATTCCCTCTATCACTTCACAATTAGGGATTTTCATTTTAGGCATTTTAGATTTAATTGGTTTGTGTTTCTATATATAAGGTGTTTGGCATGTGATGCAAGGGAACCAATTATTGCATCAAATCCAAAACCTCTCGGCCCTGTCACATTTTTAAATAAAATGGTTTCTAGTTATCGATGCACCAATTTGACTATAATATACTGGTGCACTCACTGATAAAGCACACTGGAAATGTTGTAACGTAATTTTAAAAAAAAATCCGTTCATCGGTGTGTAATTTTTTTCAGTTATTTTTTTCGTTCTTAGTATTTTTTTTTGTTTTCGTTTTTTACACTAGTCGCGTTTTTGTTATCAATACATATCTCACTATAGTAATTTAAAGTAATTTTTTCTTTATTTATTTTTTCTCGTCGGTACGTTCCCTATATCGAACACACCAGTGCTTTCATATTATTAAAACGTATAGGAAGGAAGATTTTATTTTTTGAAGAAAATTATGTGATTTATTTATAAAATATATTTAATATCCTCTGTATTGAATGATATATGTTGTATATTGATAAAAAAAAATGTGTGAGAATATTTCAAGTAACAAAAATTGTGATCAACATAATGATAGCACATCTAAAAAAACAAAAAAAGACAAGTTCTTTGTAAATTCTATACAAAATTAATATGTGTGAACTATATGTAAGTTTAAATAATATGTATTGGTTAGTGTGTGTCATGCAGAGCCACAAAATGAGGAAGCTCGATAAGATTCTTTGTGATCTAAGAGAAAAAGAGTGTAAAAGCTTGATGGAAAATTTGCAAAAGCATGAATCAGGTGAATGAAAAAATACTATTCAATATGAGTTCTTTTTTGAATTTTCATTAATAATATACTTAAGAATATTAAATAACGTGTTTCAAACAATCTATTAATTCACACGTGTTTAATGTTCTACAAGGACCAACAACGAAGGAACATAATGTCATCCTAAGAAAATAAAAATTATAGAAGATGTAAATGATGAAGAATTGGTCCTTAGCTCATCTGGAGTGGTGTTGGAGGTTAATGAAAGGGGAAAAACTTTTACAAAACTATGAGGGATATAGTGGAATGAACGTATAGACGTACTTTCCACTTACAATACATTTAAATCAATCTAATGATTCCAAGAACTAGGTTATATCTAAACTACATGAAGCGTTTCCATAGTAATGGTCAATAAGACCTATCAGACTTGCAATAGCAAAAACATACGACAAAAAAAAAGGAAACATTCAAAAAGTAATATTCCTAAATATGTTTTTCTAGAATATGTATATATTACTAAAAAGAATTCATGTATTAATATCAATTTTGTTACATTTAGTTTTCATATATCAATATAAAAATAGATTATTGTCATGTTACTTTTTTCAAGAAGATTGTGAAAATCCCAAAGGATCAATGAGCTGGTATCCAAAATATGCTAGTAGGAATGTCCAAAAAAGTGTACAAGGAGATGGTCAAAGAAATGGACATAATTTCATCATAGGAGGAGCCATCTCAACAACAACGTGCTTCAAATGTATGAAATCATTGAATTTTTCTATTAGGTACATATAAATAAATAATTTAGCATTAAATATTAATTTTCAAGTATTTTCTTGCAGAAAAGAAAAAAATGGAACCCATTCAACACATAAAACAGGATGACAAGGAAAAAAAGGGTTGATAACAAAGTTTGTGAGTAATTTTTATTTCCTTATAACTACTTAAGATTTCATTTTTGTATATTTTAAGTTGTTTTACAACAACCATCCTTGAATGTATTCAAACAGGTGTTAACATACAAAGAAGAACCATCAGAAGAATTGATTGACATTGGGTTAAGTATGTGTTGTGAGTATATGTTGGCATATCAAAAATTAATTATGGAATTTGTAATATCTATGTTGTTTTACTTCTCTCATTTTATAATTAATGGAACAAAAAAATTCCTTTATATCAAATATATGATTTATTATGGGGTATAAAACTTGCACGAAACAATGTATGGAAATGTGCCAACATAAGATTTGTTGACAAAAGGAATTATAATTGATTTTGAAACAATGTGTATCATTCAAGAGTGAATTCTTTGTGTGATACGTCGCTTTTCAATGTACATTCATGTATATTATGTATTTCAATTTTCATTATTCTCACCAATGTAGATACAATCATTACACTTTGTTTTTATTTTTGTAGATGGATCTTGAAGAAGAGGAAAACAATCGAGGCAATCAAAAAAAAAATGGTCAAATAACCCTAGTCATGGAAGTAGCTCAAGCACTGAAAACAGTTCCAACAAAGAATGATGATCAATATATTTGGATATCAATGCAAACTGTTTTATTTTTTGAAATAATTGTCTTTGAAAATCAAACATTTTGTTTAATGTAATGGACATAGTGTCCCAATTGAAAGACAAGGGGTTACCAATAAGTGTCTCATTTTGTATGATAAAGAGCCTCTTATTCATATATAGTAAAATATGTTTCATTTTATTATATTGCATTGTCCAATGTCATTGTGAAATTTTACATCGCTAATTAAATATATGGATGATTAAATATTATAATGAAGAGATGAGATATCTATGTTGATATTAAGGTAGATGCGGGAGGTATTAACCTCCACATGTAACCTTTGACTATAATGGAATATTTCAAAAAAAAAGGGAACTCTAAATAGATGCGTGAAAACCCTAGAAGACAAGTTGGCCTAGCAGAATAAATAATATTAAAATATTATCTTCCAGAAATACAAGTCCGCTCCACAAGAAAAAAGATAAACATAAAATATAATTACCAGAAAGTCAGGTCGGCCCAACCAAAAAAGTCACTAGACAGATTAATATAAATAGAGGATGTTTTGTCTCATTTGTACACTAGTTAGAGCACAAGTCTTGTGGAGATCTGCAGTTCCAGCTGCAAGGAGGAATAAGGGTGTATGGTCATCTCTTGGTTTTGGTCTCTCTCTAGTGCTATCAACTGATTATCTTGGTGATTCTCTTGGTGATTTTCTTGATGATATTATTGGTGATACTCTTGGTGATATTGTTGTTAAGTATGGTGCAATTTTGAGAGAGTAGTGTAGTTGCAGCTGCTGCAGTTGTGTATAGTACTTTTTCTGTGGATATGGAGACTCTCTCTCTCTCTTGTGCTCTACACTTGGACAATGAGCATTCTACTTGTATTTAGTTGTTTTTGTAGTTAGAATCTAGGGTTTATCTGTTGGTTCTAGTATGGATTTTTGAAATAATTTTGTCAAAGGTTAAAGGTGCTCGGGGGTGGCCTTCTGCCTATGGTTGGGTGTCAATATTGTAATATTGTCTATTGTAAAAAGAGCACATCATTACTCTAAGAGGTTATGGGCCCACATGATCTTTAGACAGTCTAACCAATGGAAGGTATATTACGAAGTTCATTTTCAAGATCGTTGTAGAACCAATTGCAGTTGCAGTTGCGGTTAGGATTTGCAGTGGCAATAAACCATAACCCATTTGTTCGAGTACCTAAAGTGAAGTTTTTGGCATATTTCTTTGACATCCTATTGTGCCATATCCTAGCACGCCTCTTGGCACCCTCTGTTAGAAAAAACTTCAAGTTTGAGTTTTTGGTCAAATTCAAAGTCAAAGGTTGACTTTTGGTCAAATTGACTTTGTGGTAAAAGTTGAAATTTCAGAGTTTCTAGCTTGTTTTAATCATTGAACCTTCTAATTCAGTTTCTAATATCTTCTTGTCAAGATGGTGTCTAATTTCATATTAGAAAGACAAGTTGGGCAATGCTACAAAGATTTCAAAGGTATGCACTTGTATATTCTTTTCAAGTTATATCATCTAGCAAAGAATGAGTATGTTTGCAGGGGATGTACAAGAGACCTTGTCCAATCAGTGATATTGGATTCAATGTGGTCAAAGGAACAAGGGCACCCTCCATAGCAGTTGAGGCTTCAGGTTCGAGGTTTGATTAAAATGATAAGTTTCAAATTTGTACATACCAAGGTTGATAGTTGCTACATTACAAATTGTGAAAGCAGTATTTGAGAGGTTCTATTACTAATAGATGTAATGAATACTTGATGGCAAGTGAATACTATTGATATAGATGCTTATTGTAACTGTTATCAAAATGAACTAGCATCTCCTCTAGAGAGATATTTCTTGTTTTTCTCTTGGGCGGGTCATCTTGGTCATACTATGATGATCACCATAAAATTGTTACTCATTCTTATTACCATAGATATATTCTTATGAAAATGCTATTATACTAGAAATACTTTTATTAATCTTGTCTCGGGCAGGTTATATTACAATATTTCATGGAGGCTACCATGAGGATGTATTTGTTTGTTCCAAATAAGTTACTATGGAATAATGATTGATCACAACAATTGAAGAATGTTGTCTGCTATTTTCCTTTGTTATTTTTCTTACTCCAGGAAGGTCACAGGTGATAGCTCTAAGAGGGAGCTAAAGTGATAGTTGCTAGCATGGAGCAAATGAATTCATCAGTGTTGAAGCAGATGGTCTCACCAAGTATCAATTATAAAGGAAGAATGGAAAGAAAAAGAAGTTTTGGACATCCTTTACTCAGATGCTTGTCAACCTTCTCACTAAATGACTAAGACCATGATGAGGTCCATGATAAATATCATGCAGCTCCCAGGATTACATTTGCAGAGGGAGGTAAGAATGTTGCATCAGACATGGAAAAACCACAGAGATATGAAGATCCACATGAAGATAAGACTAAAAAGAGAAGACTAGCTTGAGCTCGTGAGATCATGAAGAGAAGTATGGTGCTCTAGATAGAAATTAAAGAGAAAGCAAGCAGTCAAAACCATATTCCGGTTATAGAACCTTCCACCTTTGAAGAAGCAGTCAAGAAGAAATAATAGAAGGAAGTTGTGATGGAATAATATCAATCATGAAAAACGATGTATGGGAAATTGTGCCTAAATGGATTTACAAGATAAAACATGCAGTGGATAGAAGTATCGACAAATACAAGGCAATATTTGTGGCTAGAAGGTTCTCCCATTAGGATGGAGAATACTATGATGAGATGATAGCTCCAGTTTTCAGATACACCTCTAGAGCCATCATATCTCTAGCAGCATTCATGGGTTGGAGTTTACATCATATGGATGTAAAGTCTTTTTTTCTAAATGGAGTGATTGAAGAAGAATATGTAGAGAAACCTCAATGTTTTGAGGTATACCTAAAAGAGACCCATGTATATAGATGGAATAAGACCATGTATGGATTCAAGTAACTTGGTGCATAACCTCTCATGTACAACAAAAGTATGATGAAAACTTCCTATGACAGAGGAAGTGTATCGAGATGGTCCTTCAGAAGTCTAGGATGATGGATTGAAAATCCATGGAAAACTCCCATGATGGCATACATGAAGAAGTTGGGAGACTCAGATCCAATAGACTCATCCCTCTACCAGTAGTTGATTGGCTACTTGATGTATTTTGTGAATACTAGGTTGTATATTTTCTTTGTTGTGAAAATGGTTCCAGGTGGAACCTAGCCATGAGAATTGAATAATTACAAAGCTTTCTTTGAAATATCTTCATGGGACATTTGATTTATGATAAACAACTGCATGGATTTATCGATTTAGATTGGGCAGGGAGTGAAGATGACAAAAAATTTTCTTCTTGGATATGTTTCAGTTTGAGCTTTGCCACGATATCATGGGATAGCAGGAAACAACATTATTTTGCACTAAGCACTGTGGAAGTAGAGTATATTGTAGCTTGTGATTCTTGTATGGAATCAGTGTGGGTCTGTAAGTTGGTTTATGGACTATTTGATCACGTGTTGGATTCGACCGAGATATATTTTGATAACCAGAGTTGTGTGAAGCTCTCACAGAACCCAGTGTTCCATGACAGGTCGAAGCACATTGATATCAAGTACTATTTTTCTTCGTGATAAATTCCATAGGGGAGAAGTGGTTCTCTAGTATATCTCCACTGATGAGAAGATAACAGATATTTTGGCAAAGCCTCGATCCAGAATAGTTTTCTTACTTAAGGGAGAATATGAGGCTCATGGAGATAACTCTCGTAGTTGAAAGGGAGAATATGGATCCCTAGGTTGGGAGGGATAAATTATATGTTATTTATTTATGGGAAGTCATTTTCTAGTTCAGAAAATGGTTCGGTTTGGGAAGTCACCTTCCACTCTGGAAAGTGGCCCAAGATTTCTGACGGACAATCATTTTCCAGTTCGAAAAATGGTCCATATCGGACAATCATTTTCGTAATGAAAATGGTCTAATAGATTGTTTATGTAGCATAGACAGTGATTCCCCTTGTGTCTAGTGTGGCGGAATGGTCTAGGATAGTCATTCTTCTTGGAAGTCACTCTGAGTAGTGGTCAAGTAGAATAGTCCGCCTTTCGAATTTCAAAGTTGTGAGCAGTTTCAAAGAATGTTCTGTTATAGGAGGTTGGTGTAGGACAATCATTACCTAGGGCAGACTCATTCTCTCCAGGTTGCACTGTGATTAGTGCTAGAATAATGGCCTAGTTAGGTGAATGGTCTAGGTTCATCAATCAGGTACAGTCATTCCCTAGGGTAGACTCATTCTCTCCAGGCTGTACTATGATTAGTGTCGGAAGAATGGCCCAGTTAGGTGAATGGTCTAAGTTCAGAAATTAAGGACAAGTATTCTTCTATGATTGAGAAGAATAACTCAGATAGCTCATGACTGATGTTTAACTTTTCGAGGGAAGATTCTCTTCCATATCTCATAGAGGTGAGTGGAAGAATGGCCCAGATGACTCAGTTTGTATCATAATATTGTTATGTAGGTTGATATTAGATGATGTCATTGTTGTGGAGAATGTATGTATCTGGACAATAGTTGCATGCTATTGTAGTGGATGTGATCCACTGGTAGTGACTGTGTGTCACTGGTTAGTAGTAGTGTGCTACTAGGAGTGGTTGTGTGCCATTGGATACTAGTTATATACTACTATGAATAAACACGGTTGTGTTCTATTGGATGGAATTTTTCTAATTTCCATGGAGACTATCTATTTTGATAGTGATGATGGTGCTTGTGATTTGATCATGAGATAGCCTGTGTGGCTATGATGATGCTACCGGTTGAATGATCTGTTTGTGCTCAAGACCATTTCCTTTAATACCTCCCTAGCTAGGATAGAGTGTTGATATTATGATAGTTGTGGGAGGTATTAACCTCCACATGTAACCTTTGACTAGAATGGAATATTTTGGAAGCAAGGGAAACCCCAAATAGATGTGTGAAAACCCTAGAAGACAAGTCGGCCTATCAGAATAAATAATATTATGATATAATCTTCCAAAAATACAAGTTGGCTCCACGGGAAATAGATAAACATAAAATATAATTACGAGAAAGTCAGGTCGACACAGCCAAAAAAGTCACTAGATAGATTAATATAAATAAAGGACATTTTAGCTCATTTGTACACCAGTTAGAGCACAAGTCTTGTGGAGAGCTACAGTTGCAGTTGCAAGGAGGAATAAGGGTGTATGGTCATCTCTTGGTATTGGTATCTCTCTAGCACTATCAAGTGATATTCTTGGTGATTCTCTTGGTAATATTCTTGGTGATACTCTTGGTGATATTCTTGTTAAGTATGGCACAATTTTGAGAGAGTAGTGCAACTGTAGTTGTTGCAGTTGTGTATGGTACTTGTTATATGGATATGGAGACTCTCTCTCTTGTGCTCTACTGTTGGAGGAGTGTTATACTTGTATTGAGTTGTTGTTGCAGTTAAGAGCTAGGGTTTATCTGTTGGTTCTAGTATGGCTTTTAAAAATAATTCTACCAAAGGTTAAAGGTGCTTGGGGGTGCCCTTGTGCCTATGGTTGGGTGACAATGTTGTGATATTGTCTATGGTAAAATAAGCACATCATTATTCTAACAATATGATGATATAAAAAATTAATCAAAACATCATATCCAAATGCACTCCTCAAAATTTAATTTATATGAATACCATTATAAGGTATATGTCAAATTGTTTATAAACAGTGGAATTAAAAAAAAACAATAATTTCATTGTCACAGGTTGATGTTTCTAAAATGAGAAAATGAACAACGGTGTGTTTAATTCTAAAACACACCGGTGTTGTAATACAATGAGCCAACACCAATTGTAATATTATTTTAACAAAAACAATTATTAAAATAAAACTTTTCTGTCTGGTGCGTTTAATTAAAATGACACACCGATGCTTCTGTATCAAACTTCTACATTAGGGCATTCTAAAGTTCATCCACTCGTCAGGTTTGTATTGTAACACACCGATGAAATATTATTATTAAAGCATCGATGCATTATTATTGAGGAGAGCATCGGTGCCCCAATATTTTTTTGACTGCCCCAGTGCTTTCGGTGAAATGTAAGCATCAATGCTTTAAGTTTGAGAACGCATTGTTGTGTATACACCATGAATCACATCGCCTAGAAAAACATCTGGTAAAACCTTCGGCTGCCCATATTTTTTTAAGTTATAATGAAGTTTCGTTATAATCTCCGCAAAAACATCTGCTACTGAAAACAAATGTTTTAGCGAAGGTTTTTTTGATAATTTTTGCTAATTTTGTAACACTATAAACCTCTGCTATAACCTTTGCTACAAGGTCTTTTCCTTGTAGTGAATGAAAGTTAAGTCAAGTTTTATGTTGAAGGAAATTTTTAAGGGGGTGGCAACTCTTAAAACCATTTGTCACCCCATACTTATCAACATGTATGATGTTGGAACCTCAATTTCTGATGGTTCTTCACACTTCTCCTACAATCAGATTCATGCAAGAGCATTGTAAGCAAGCTAGCAAAGCAAACACAAGAGCGGAGGACAGTTGGATATGCACCGGCGCACATTTTGAAATCATTTTGAATCTAAAAGGATAAGACATTAATGTAATATCTTGAGAGGATTCATTCACAATTATGTTTTGATTTGTATTGCAAATCTTGAGCGGTTTCTCTCATCTATTTGATGGAGGCATTTATTGTATCAAATACAAAGTAGTTGTAGATTTTATTTTGATTTGATATCTTAGAGTGTAGGAGGGAAAACTCTAGAAAGCTCCCTCGTATGTATTGTATTGTATCATTATTCTCATTGCAATAATTAGAGAGTTGTAGAGAAAGATAATAGAAGAACAAAGATTGTAGAAGAGTATATAAGAAGATAGTTGATGCTGTAGAAACCATGTACAAATGCACTTGGATTAATATAAGGAAGATTTGATCCAAATTTCATGGTGTTTATGAATTTTGTTTACATATATTGAATGGTATTTTTACAGATAATTCCAGTCTATGTTATGCATTTGTTTCAATGTTGTGTTTGTATGTATGATTTCATGTTGAATGTATGAAGTCTATGAGAAGAAGAGTATGAGTTTCAATTGCTTCTCGTCCTGAGAATTCCTGCAAGGAGTGCAATGAAAGTCCACAAGGAGTGCATTCACAAGATTTTGAGTTTTATATTAGAGAAGCTCAGGAGGGATACTGTTGTTCTCATATTAGTAGAAGTACAGGTATAGCACAGAGTTGTGCAAGGAGTGCATAGGTCAGTTGAAGTCGCAAACTTTTCCAACCCAAGTGAGTGGTTGAAGAGTTATTGTTGCAAGGAGTGCGCATAACTGAGAAATTCATATAGTCAGACGTTACTGTGAATGCCACAAGGAGTGTGTGCAAGAGTCCTTTTGAACCCTTGAGATTGCAGCAAAGCGTAAGCTCATGAAGGATAGAGACTTTAGAGGATTCGAAGGAAGGATGGGGTTTGGAGTCACCTTGCATATTTGAATTCATAAGGAAGGAATGCCAAGTTCTTTGGAAGAAGAGTTATCAAGAGTCTAAACGAACGGTCGAAATTATCAGAAGGAGAACTACTAATTCACCGTGGACTATTGGATCCAGTGGATCAATGGAAAGGATAAATCTGATAGTATTTCAGCGCTCACAAGTCCAGGAGGAATAATATCTATTGGATATGGATCAATGAGAGTCATTGATCTTTTGAGTTCATATCTCGCATTTCAGGAGTTGGGAGTTGGAGCATTGGGTCTGCGTTACAAAAACAGTCCTGACATCACGCAACAAAAATTTGTGACTTGATCGTGGTTGTCGATCGAGGAGAAGGCACAAAACCATAAGATATGGTCTTGGGGAAAGGTCCCACATCGGGTTTTGGGGTTTCATGGATGTGGAGTGTTGGGTTTGTATCACGCCAATACCCCCAAAATCATGATTTATGAAATACCTTCTCGAGAAAAGGTTGTGGTCACATCGATTGGTCATGTGGGTAAGATTTCATGCCTACTGCTCATTCACATAAGTGTAGCTCCTAAGAAGGACTTGTGGTTACAAGTGTGAAGATTGCGGCTGGGAATCAAAGATCCATTTCGGCTCAAGGGGAGATTAAGAGCTATCCTTAGACTGGCAGGTCATGCAGAACCTATTGAGGTAGGGGTGCTGCGTAAGGTGGTATCAGAGCTTATCCTACAATTCTTGTTTTCTGTAGAGGGAAGACAGAGACAATTGTGATTTGAATTCTATGTGGAACAGATTTAAACAATGTCGCCCAGAAGATGTCAAGACAGACCAATGCCCGATCCTCCTGTGCAAAGGGAAATGAGACAACTTCATGCTCAATTAGATGATATGGAGACAACACAGAGATGAGATACTAATACAGGAGATGTCAGTGAAGACAAAAGTAAAAAAGAGGTTAGAGCCGAAGAAGAAGTTGTAGCCGAAGATGCTGCAGAAGAACGTATATTCAGAGTTGTTGCAAAAATAGGTGCTATATAAAATATGGATATTTCGATGTATGAAGGAAACTTAGACGTTGAGGAGATGATAGATTGGTTTAGAGATCTGGATAAGTACTTTGATTATGAAGATATCGAAGAAGATAAGAAAGTAAAACATGTTGTCACTAGATTGAGAGGGCATGCAACACTATGGCGAGATGAACTGGAGGCTGAAAGGCATTCCAAGGGAAAATAGAAAATCAAAAGCTAAGATAGGATGGTAGAAAAAATGGAAGCCATGTTTATTCCCAGGGACTATCAAATTAACCTATTTCGAAGAATGCAGAATTTGAGACAGAAGGGGATGACAATGAAGGAATACACTTAAGAGTTTTACCAACTGAACAATAGAGTAGGTCATTGTGAGAGTGATGATGAAAAGGTAACCAGATACATGATTGGTCTGAGATATGACATTCAGGATGAGATGAGCATGGTGACCATTAGGAATGTAGAGGAGGCTTATCAAATTGCTTTGAAAGTCGAAGAAAAATTGGCTCGAAATCAAGGTCAAAGGGGAAGAGGTAGAAGTCAAAGCAGAGGCAAATCAGTTGCCTAAGACAGAGTATAGAATCCCAAAGATGAAGAAATGAAACCTCATAACCACCCAGAAAAGGGAGGAAGTTCACAGGGAAGATAGTATGTCGATAGGAACACTTTTCCTCGATCCAGAGGAAGATGAAGAGGCATAGGTGGTGAGATAAAGTGTTTTTTCTATGGAAAGATCAGAAACAAGTCTTATGAATGTCCTGATAGAAAAAGAGATGGAGAAGGTGCAGCTCACATTTCAGAAGCACAAAGGAGAAATGTTGAGGCAGAAGATGCACAAGGTGGAAGATCCTTAATGATGAGGAAAATTCTCTTGAAACCAAAGAAGGAGGTAGAGAATTCAGTCAAAAGAAACAGTTTGTTCAGAACTACTTGAAAGACCTATTCCAGCCCCTGCACCCTCTTTTGATTAAGCTCCATCGAAGTAAATATACCAAACTGCATTTTCTTTATGTTGATTTTTTATAGGAGCTATAGGGATCTCTTCTTTTTGCAGTTCTGAGTTCAATAAAAGGCTACAGCAACCCATGTTCTCTTTAGTTGAGTATATAGGATGATTCTTTTCTTTTTTGCTATCACTTACCACATATTGCATCTTGTTTTCTCTGTATAGTCTTCTTTCCTCACCTCTGAATATGGGCACCATTGCATATGGCATGTCCATTTGTAATGAGCCTCCCAACGATTTTCCTTGCCCCCCCCATCAATAAGTAACTTGGACAAGTGACTATGTTCCTTAATAGTCCTATAAATAAATGAAAGCCTTGTGTGTGTCCTGTAATGCCCCACTGTCTATGATCGTCCGACAATGACAAAGACTTCTTTCTATGACTGGTGTTTCTGGGCTATGACCTTATGGCTAGAGATTCTAGATAGGGTATGCAAGGTGATAGTGGACAACAGAAGTACACATAATCTAGTATCCACATAAATTGTGGAGAAGATGGAATTGGAGGTAGTTGCACATCCGAGCCCACACAAGGTTTCGTGGTTGCAAAAAGGACATCAGGTAACTGTCACTAAACAATGTTTAGTTTAATTTAATATAGGGGGATATATAGTTGAGATCCTATGTGATTTTATTCCCTTGTATGTCTTTCATATTTTGTTTGGAAGACCGTGTAAATATGATAGAAATGTTGTTCATGATGGGAGAACGAACGCATACACCTTAGAAAAAAATGGTAGGGCACATATGTTGCTACCAATCGAAGACAAGAAGGTGAAATCAGAAGCAAGAAAAACTATACTTCTCATGAGTGAGAAGGAAATTCTAGAGGAATTCAAGAAATAAGAAGACATGTAGTTTATTGTGGTAAGGAAACCTAGAGTCATTTTGACTAGTACTTCGATAGATGATCTACCAGAGGAAATTCAGGAAATGCTGGAGGAATTTGATGATATAGTAGTGGATGAATTACCTTGTTCGTTGTCACCCATCAGGAGTATAAGCCATCACATTGAACTTATACCAGGAGTGAGTTTAGTAAACAAAGAAGCGTACAAACTGATGTTGCATAGAATGAAGAAGTTAAAAAGCAAGTCCAGGATTTGATGGACAAAGGGTTGGTTAGAGAAATCTTGAGTCCATGCACTGTTCCAACAATGATAAGTCCAAATAAGGATGGTGGATGGAGAATGTGTACATACTCGAGGGCTATAAACAAAATCACCATCAGATACATATTTCCTTTACCGAGGATGGATGACTTGATGGATTACTTGAGTGGAGCAAAGTTGTTTTCAAAAATTGACTTGAAAAGCGAATATCATCAGATTAGAATGACGGAAGTTGATGAATGGAAGATAACATTCAAGACAAATGAAGGACTATATGAATGGCTTGTCATGTCGTTTGGTTTGACAAATGCGCCAAGTACTTTTATGAGATTAATGGACGAAGTCTTGAAGGATTTCATTGGAAAGTTTGTAATTTTGTATCTTGATGATATAGTGATCTTCAATAAGACCGAGGAAGAACATTTGAGACATATAACTCTAGTAATGAGGAGGTTGCAACAAGAGAATTTGTTGATAAATCTGAAGAAGTCATCTTTCATGAAGAAAGAGCTCATTTATTTAGGTTTTGTGATATCTTCGAATGAGTTGAAGATGGATTTGGAAAAGGTAAAAGCAATCAAAGAATGGCCATCACCAAGGAATATCTTTGAAGTCATAAATTTCCATGGACTAGACAGTTTTTATAGGAAGTTCATCAGAAATTTTAGTGGAATTTTTGTGCCAATATTTGACACAGTAAAGAAAAGACACAAATATTTTCATTGGACAGAGGAAGCAGAGAAAAGTTTCAAGTTGTTGAAGGAGAAGATAACTGAGCAGCCAGTTCTAGTTCTGCCAGACATTGGTAAGACATTTCAAGTGAGATGTGATGCTAGTGTGTTTGTGGTTGGAGCAGTCTTAAGTCAAGATAATAGACCGATTGCATACTTCAGTGAGAAGCTTAATGATGCCAAGATGAAATGTTCCATGTATGGTAAAGATTTTTATGGAGTCATACAAGCGCTAAAGAAATGGAGGAACTACTTGGTTTCGAAAGAGTTTGTCTTGTACAACGACAACCATGTTTTACATTTCATAACTTGAAAGGAGAATATGAACTAGAAACATGCGAAATGGGTTGAATTTATGTAGAACTTTACTTTTGTTATAAAGCACATTTCTAGAACTGCTAACAAGGTTGTTGATGCATTGACTAGGAAATGTTTGATTCTACAGGAGTTTCATGTGAGGACCTTAGGTTTTGATAACCTTAAGGACATGTACAAGGATTATTCAGATTTCAAGGATGCTTATGAAGCATGTGAAAATTCTATTCTAAGGGACAAAATCCAATGGATTGAATACCTGATCTGAAATGGACTGTTATTCAAAGGAAATTAGTTGTGTATCCCGAAGAGTTCTATGAGGGAGAATCTTCTGAAGGAAAAACATAGTGGAGGATTGGTTGGACATTTCAACCATGACAAGACATTTGCGCAGCTGAACAGTTTATATTATTGGCCAAGGATGAGAACAGATGTCAAGAAATTTGTCAGCGGGTGTAGAATTTGCCAGCACACAAAGGGGAAAAGACAAAATACATGACTATATCGACCATTTCCAGTACCAGAGAGGTCGTGGGGCGCGATAAGCATGGATTTTGTGTAAGGACTGCCAAGGACATAGAGAGGTTGTGATTCCATATTCATGGTAGTTGACAGATTCTAAAAAATGGCACATTCCATTCCATGTCAAAAAAACAATGATGCAACACACATTGCAAAACTGTTTTTCAAAGAGGTTGTTTGACTTCATGGCTTACCCAAGAGTATTGTTTCAGATCGAGATACCAAATTTGTTATTCATTTCTAGAGGACATTGTGGATGAATATGGGGAGTAATTTATATTTTAGCTCAACATATCACCCTCAGATGGATGGAAAGACTGAGGTAGTGAATCAGAGTTTGGGGGACTTATTGAGAAGATTGATAACTGAACATCGTACACAGTGGGATCATATTTTTATGCAAGTGGAATTTTCATATAATGACTCACCGAATAGAAGCACAGGACAGAGCCCATTCCAGATAATGTATGGAATGTAGCCAAGAGGAGTGTATGAGTTGAGATACTTGGAGAAGAATGAGTTCAGAAGTGATGGAGAAAAATAATTTGCAGTAGAGATGCAAGAGCTCCACAGTAAGATCAAAGAGTGGTTGCAAAATTCCAAGCAAGAATATAAGAGCAGAGCAGATCAACATAGAAGAGAACTTCATTTTGAAGTCGGAGATTTGGTTTTAGTGAATCTAAGAAAGGAAATATTCCCAAGGGGAACGTATAATAAACTAAAGATGAAAAAGATAGGGCCATGTAAAATCATAAGGAAATTCGAAGAAAATGATTATGAGATAGAGTTGCCAGATGATGTGGGCATATCACCCATATTCAATGTAGTAGATCTATACCCTTACAGAGCAGATGAACCAAATGGAGCAAAGAATCAGAAAGAAATTCAATGGGTTAAACAAATTCCTGTAGCTGAAAATCCGTAGATGGAAAAGATCATTGATCAGAGAGTTAGCAAAAAGACCCGAAGAAAGACATATTTTGAGTATTTGGTCAAATGGAAAGGACACCCGATTGAGGATGCCAACTGGGAAGGTGAACCAAACATCCATAAACCTAGACAGATGGTGCAGGAGCCCATGAATAGAAGTTCATGAATTTTTCATCCAGAGGAGTATGATGCAAGAGCATCGTAAGCAAGACAACAAAGCAAGCACAAGAGCGGAGGATAGCTAGATATGCACCAATGTAAATTTTGAAAGCATTTTGAATCCGAAAGGATAAGACATTAATGTAATATCTTGAAAGGATGAATTCACATTTATTTTTTGCATTGTAATGCAGATCTTGAGCGATTGCTCTCATCTGTTTGATGGAGGCATTTATTGTACTAAATATAAAGTAGTTGTATCTTTTATTTCAATTTGATAGAAAAACTCTAGAAATATCCCTCCCATGTATTGTATTGTATCATTATTCTCATTGAAAGAATTAGAGAGATGTAGAGCAAGAGAATAGAAGAAAAAAGATTGTAGAAGAGTGTATAAGAAGATAGTTGATGATGTAGAACCCATGTACAGATGCACCTGGATTAATATAAGGAAGCTTTGATCCAAATTTCATGGTGTTTATGAATTTTTCTTACATCTATTGAATGGTATGTTTATAGTTAATTATAGTCTCTGTTATGCATTTGTTTAAATGTTGTGTGTGTATGTATGATTTCATGTTGAATGTATGAAGTATGTGAGAAGAAGAGTATGAATTTAAATTGTTTATCATCCTGAGAATAACTACGAGTGTAGTGAAAGTCCGTAAGGAGTGTGTTGACAAGATTCTGAATTTTATCTCAAAGAAGCTCAGGAGGGATACTATTATTCTCATATTAGTAGAAGTGTAGGTATACCATACAGTTGTGGAAGGAGTGCACAGGCTGATTGAAGTAGCATAATTTTCCAACCCAAGTGAGTGGTTGAAGAGTTATTGTTGCAAGGAGTGCACAGAACTGAGAAATTCAGATAGTCAGAGGTTACTGCAAATGTCACAAGGAGTGTGTGCAAGAATCCTTTTCAACCCTTGATATTGCAGAAAAGCGTAAGCTCAGGAAGGATAGAGACTTCATAGGATTCGAAGGAAGGACCGGTTTTGGAGTCACCTCGTAGATTTGAGTTCAGAAGGAAGGAATGCCAAGTTCTTTGGCAAAAGAGTTATCAAGATTCTGAATGGATGGTCGAAATTCTCAGAAGGAGAACTATCAATTCATCATGGACCGTTGGATCCAGTGGATCAGTGGAAAGGATAAAGCTAATAGTCTTTAAACACTCACAAGCTAGGAGGAATAGTATCCATTGGATTTGGATCAACTGGATTCGTTGATATCTTTAGTTCAGATCTTGACATTTCGGGAGTCGGGAGTTGGAGCTTTAGGCCGACGTTACACAAACAGTCCCGACATCATGAAACACAAAGTCGTGATGTGATCATGGTCATCCATCAAGGAGAAGGCATAGGATTTCCATATATGGTCTTGGGGAGAGGTCCCACATTAGGTTTTGGGGTTTTATGGATGTGGAGTGTTGGGTTTGTATCACGCGAATACCCCCGAAATCACGATTCGCGAAATACCTTCTCGGGAAAAGGTTGTGGTCACATCCGTTGGTCACGTGGGTAAGATTTCATGCCTACTGCTCGTTCACATAGGTGTAGCTCCTAAGAAGGACCTGTGGTTACAAGTGTGAAGATTTCAGTTGGGAATCAAAGAGCCATTTCGGCTCAAGGGGAGATTAAGAATGATCCTTAGACCGGGAGGTCAAGCAGAACCTGTTGAGGTAGGGGTGTTGCGTCACAGATGGTCAGGTGATTAACCAACATCTGGACACAATTGGTTGCATGATCAAGAAAATATATACATAAATTGGTTGAGTAGTTGACAAAGTTGTCGGTCAAAAACTCGACCAACAGTTGAATACAGTCGACCGGTTGATCGACCAACTAAGGAATCGACTACGGATTAGACACATGTATGGTTGATTTAGCATCCATTTAAAGTCAAATAGATAGTGTGGATTTGAAGGATTCAACTCTAACAACCGACAATTGTATGTGGACAAGATATTCTCGATTCCAAGGAATTTTGTTAGATATTGAGGCTATTAATAGAAGACCAGATGGATCATTATCAAGAAACATAAGTATGATATATTCCAAGGATAAACATGGTGTGTGTGTTCAATATGCAGTGTGATGTTCTCATCAGAATGTGTTGTGCTTAAGTGTTGTAATGGTGTCTTCAGACACCACCTCTTCTATTTGAATTATTCCTCTTCAACTATCTACATTTATGTTTATTGGTTTTGTATAAGGTAACAACGTCTTCCCCAAAATTATATCAGAGCAATTGGTTGTGACATTGCATATTATCTACAAATATTGCTAAGTCAGATTCGTTGTGTGATAGACTCTGGATCGGTGATTTGTTGACTGTAACCTATGAAGCAAATCAGATTTGTTTAGATATAGAATATGGCTTCAAAGATTGATATCATTGTTCTAAGTGGATAAAATTATGTCTTATGGGAACCAAACATGGAAACCCTATCGAAGAGTAAGGGAGTATGGAAATATATGAAGACTACAATTCCAAATATAACAAATGATCAGACGAATTTCACTATTGATGGAAAGAAGGATGAGGTTGTGGGGGTCACCATGACCTATATCTCATGGTAGATTCATTTTCATACCATCGGAATCGACTTCCCCCATCAAGTTAGGAAGATTTTGAAGTCTTTATTTGACAAAGTGGATGAAATCCATGTCATGCAGTTAGAGAGAGCAAGAGTTTATCTCCGTCGATCATCGTTCTTTTGATAGAATTGAGGACTATTTGACACCTGTAAAGGAACTACAGTTGAAATTGGGTGAATGTGGAAAGGATTATCCTAAGAAAGACAAACAATTCATTGAGTTATTCTTGATGAATCTAAGAACACAATTCGACTTGTTCATTTCAACTTCCTACACCAACTAGAAGGTATGCAAAGAAGACGGCAAGGACTATACCTTTGAATTTTTCTTTGGATTACTAATTAATGATCAAAAAATACTACTTTATGAAGGGAAGCTTGGTGGTAAACATCAAGCTCACTTGCTTAAGGGAAAGGGAAAGGTGAATCATAAGGAAAGAGGATGGTCTGATACCCCTATACAAAGACCATAATGCCTTGATTAGAAAACTAAAGGACAGACAAATGAACCCTAGAAAAATCGAAAGAACAAGTTATGTCAGTATTGTTGAAAGACTGGACATGTGGAGAGGGACTAATATAAGAAGAGATATCACATGGAGAAGAAGTTCAAGCACCTTGAAGGAGACATGGTAGTTGTTCATCGACCTGCTAATAATTTCAGCTTCCAGGTTGGAACTTCTCAAGCATTACTTTCTCATTCTTAGTAGAGTGACTTGGTATTTGATTCTAGATCGACTCATCATATGGCTAAAGATGATTCCTTGTTCACATCCTTAGACCAAACTGTGGAGATAAATATCTATGTTGTTGATGACTTTTCTCTTAACATTACTGGTTGCAGTGATGTTCTCTATCAACATGGGAGAATTTTTTATGTCTATCATGTGCCGAATATTAGTCCAAAATTGTTGTCAATTTCTCAATTAACAAGAAAGATTGTGTAATTTTGGCCAGATTGGTTCTTTGTTTGAGATTTAAAGTGAGGCCAGTTGATTGTTTTTGGTGGGTTTCTCAACCCTAAGGACAATTTGCACAAGTTTTGTGACTCAACTCAACCCAACTCCAAACCAAATTCTCTTTTCTCTCACACTGATGAATGAAGTCGAATTTGGCATGAACGACTTAGACACCTAAATTTTGATAGTCTGTAGTTGATGGACACATACAATATGTTTGTTGGTCTATCTAAAAATTTCCCCCCTGATGGAGTTTGTAGAGGATGTGTGTTTGGAAAGCATCACCATACACCCTTCGACTCTAGAAAAGTGTGGTGAGCACAAAACCTCCTGGATCTGGTTCACAGTGATATTTGTTGCATCAATTTACCTTCCTTAGCAGGTGCAAGGTATATTTTTACATTTATTGATGATCTCTCTCATTTAACTTGGGTTTATTTATTGAAAAACAAGAGTCTTGTCTTTGAAAATTTCAAAGATTTCAGGACCTTTGTTGAAAAGCAATGTGTTCTACCCATCAAGTTCTTAAGATCATACAATGGTGGTGAATATGTCAATTGACCTTTTGAAGAATACCTAGTTCGATATGGTATTAACTGATAGATATCAGTTCCTCATACCCCTAAGAAAAATGGTGTTGTAGAACATAAGAATCGTACATTATTCAAAATGGGTTAATGTCTTTTGCAGAGAAAAGACTTACCTCCTTGCTTTTCTGTTAAAGTTGTCTATTGTGAAAATTGTCTTCTCAAGCACATATTGAATCAAGTTGTTTCTTATGTAACTCCAGTCGAACGATGGTGTGGAAGAAATTCCACAGTCAACCAACTCCATGTGTTTGGATGTGTTTCCTGGGATCATATTTTAGATGATTGCAGAAAGAAAACAGATTCAAAGAATCATGCTTGCATCATGATGGGATACTCCGAAGAGTCTAGATCCTATTGACTGTTTGACCTTGTCAAATGATAGATCTTTATAAAAATAAATGCATGGTTTGATGAAAAGTATTATGGAATCGAGTTCTTGAATTCCTCCTTCGGATTATTATATGACGATCATTTTGACATTGTTTCTGACTTCGATTCTTTTTTTTGGTTTTCAGTCCTTCGACTGGATAGTCGAACTCTATTCATGTTTTTACTGGGTTGTCAACCTTTGAGTCAATTGTTTAATAGATTTATGTTTTGACTGGTCCACCATCTTATTTGACTAAAATTGATCTGGCTTATGATCGACCTCTTGCAGTGCACAATGGTTCACACCTTTCATTTCTACCCAGATGGGTTGCCAAGATAATTGAAGCTACTATCCCTGATGTTGTTGATGCTTCTTTTGGCCGATAAAATAACAGTTAGACATAAAATTCTAGCATTGTTTTACTGACTCATGTTCATGAATCCCATGATCCTGTTACATACTTAGATACACAAGGACAATCTGAATGGGAGCAGGCTATGAAAACTGAGATAGATTCTATGGTGAATAATCACATTTGGGATTCAGTTCCCAAACCTCAAGGAAGGAATATTGTGAAGTGTTGATGGGTATACGAGACAAAATTTACCTATGAAGGTGTTTTTGAGCATCATAAATATCTCCTTGTCACGAAATTATTTTCACAACAAGAAAGTATCAACTACACTAAAAACATTTCTCATGTTACAAAGATTAACTCTATTTGATTTATTCTTTCCCTTGTTGCTCATTTTGGATGGAATATACACTAGATGGATGTGAAGAGTGTCTTTCTTCATGGAGAACTATCTGAAGAAATATTCATGGAACAACCTTGTGGTTTTGTGACAGATTCTAACCCATTTTTTCAACTTAAAAAGTCTCTTTATTGTTTGAAGCAAGTTCCAGGTCTGATAAGATCAATAATTTATTTCCTTGAATTGGTTTCAAACATTGTGAATCTAATCACAATTTATATGTACTCCATAGTCATGAAAACACCTTGATTATTGATGTATATGTTGATGACCTTGCCATAATTGGAAATAACATTGATCTCATTCCTAGATTGAAGAACCAACTTGCTAACTCCTTTGACATGACAGATCTTGTTATTCTGCATTATTTTTTAGGTCTTCAAATATTACCCTTTTTTTGGATGGTTTATTCATTTCTCATTCTAAATATGTAATTAACCTCTTGAAAAAATTTTAAATGGTATATTGTAATCCGTGTGCTACTCCTTTTCAATCTAGAGTTAGGTTGAGCATAACTTGTCAAACTCCCAAAGTCGTTCCTACTCTCTATCGAGAACTCATCAACAACCTCATTTATATTACTCATGGTCGAACTAACATTTCCTTTGATGTTAGCATGGCTTATTGGCTTATCTAGGACCCTATAGAAAGCCATTAGAAACAGGTCAAAAAAAATTCTCACTATCTCAAGGGTACCACTCATCTTGGTATCAAATATTGTCGAAGTTCAAATTCATTTGTCTCCTTCACCAACTATGACTGGGTAGGAGACAGTGATGATTAGAAGTCCACCTATGGCTATGTGTTTTTCTTTAGAATTGGAACATTGGTTCTGTTGTGTAAGAAACAAAAGGTGGTCTCAATATCGCCTACCAAAGCATAGTATCATGGAATCATTCATGCAAGTACAAAAGCAGTATGGATTCGCCATCTTTTGGGTGAAGTTGTATTTGCTATCCTGAGACAATTTCAATTTGTGATTTTTCCTGTCTCTTGTTATTCTCATACCAAGGATTTTCTTTGCAACACCCAAATCCTTCATCGAAAATGAATTAACTAATTTTATCCTAATCACATTTATATCCTTCATATTAGAGCCCGCAACAAGAATGTCATCTACATACAATAGCAATATAATAAAGCTTCCATTTTCTATCCTTTTAAAATAAACACAGTGATCAGAATGACATCTACTATAACTTTTTTTTGTCATAAACCTGTCAAACTTAAAATACCACTGTCTTGGAGATTGTTTTAGTCCATACAATCTCTTCTTCAACCTGCATACCAAATTTTCCTTCCCTTTGACCTCATACCCCTATGGTTGCTGCATATAAATCTCTTCCTCCAAATCCCCATGGAGAAAGTTATTTTTACATCTAACTATTCAAGATGTAAATATTCTACTTCCACAAGACTTAAAATAGTCCTAATTGAAGTAATTTTAACAACATGAGAAAGTATTTCATCAAAATCTATACCTTTCCTTTGTGCAAATCCCTTTACAAAAATTATATCCTTGTACCGCTTTTTGCCTCCATCTTCTTCCTTCAACTTATAAACCCATTTATTCTGCAGTGCTCTTTTTCTTGTAGGAAACTAAACCAAATCCCAAGTTTGGTTATTTACAAGGGAATCCATTCCCTCTTACATGTCTTTCTCCCACTTCTTTTTAGTGTCTACTTGCATTGCCTCTTCATAACATTCTGGTTCACCAGAATCAGTCAACACCAAATAATACAATGAAGGAGAGTATTGTTCAAGGGGTCTACTTAACCTGGTAGATATTTGATCTGGATTTTATGAGTGTAACGAAATGAATACATATCATTAAAATGTACTTAACACAAAATAACAGAGATACAGTAAAACTAGTTTTTTATTGAATAAGAAAATAAGTTGAAACTATAAAATGTAGCGTAAACAAGCTTGCTGGAATGGTGGTGGCTTATCTCTGAGAAGAAATGTGATGGTTGCGCTCATTCGAAAGAAGATTATTACAATGAGGCTCTGAAGGCCTTTTTTACAATAAATAGGAATGCAAAAAACCTTAGACATCCAAAAACCTAACCCTAGGAGATGAAGCACCAAAAGTCATGTGGGCCCTGTTTGGGTAAGTTAGTACATTAACTTCCCGGGGTCGTAACTTTTGCATACGATCTCTGTTTTAGGAGTGTGATAGCCCGTTGGAAAGGTATCATCAATGAGATTCATTTTTTGGGATTGATCATAATGTAGGCAATTTTTGAGAATCTCGATCCCAAAAAACCTTCATTTAGGCCCTCAAAATGGCCCCAGAAGTTAAAACTGCTAAAAATAGTAAAATGCCAAAATTGCTAGAAAACTATTTTGAGCCAGTCGGAGAAGGTGGGTGGCCACCGATATCCACCTAGATAATTAATACCTCCTTAGGAAGCAATGGTATCCATTTCATTAAGGTCCCCCATCAGATGAGGAAATTTCTGTTGAATTTGGCCTCGAGTGAGCCACTTGCCTTGGTGCAGGAGTTGCCCTGCTTTGATGACTCGATAAAGATGGATCCTTTTCTGTCAAGTGACCTTGATATGTGTGTCCATAATATGATCATAGGATGCCTATTGTATGCAGTCGGGGTTGAGCTCTGTTGGTGTTATTTGTTCTGCTACTTCTAAGGTGTCCAATAATGGTGGGAAATAAGAGCGAAGGAGATCCACGTTGAACACTAGGTGCAGGCCAAGGAAAGGAGGAATGTTGAGCTGAAAAGAATTATCCCCCATTTTCTTGGTGATGGTGTACGACCCATAACAAAGTGGGAAAAGCTTTTGATGGGTTCCTGTAAGGCATTCTTTCAGAAAGTGCAACCAAACTTTGTCGCCCACCTGAAACTTATGTGGCACCTGATGTTGATCATGGCATTGTTTGTACTTGCCATTGGACTTATGTAGGATATACTGAACCTGTTGGTGGATGTGTTGGATACACTCAATGAACCAAGTGGCTTTGTCAGCTTCAGTTGGAGTAGGAGATGATTCGGTTGAGGTGACTGCAAGGGGAAGTGCAACATCTATGGGACCCAATGGTTGGAATCCCAACCCCACCTAAAAGGGGCTATGGTCGATTGAGCTATGGAGGGCTCAATTGTAGCTATGTTGTACATAGGGAAGGATCTCATCCCATGTGTGATGGTTATGTGAATTATACATGTGAAGGATATGCACAATCATTTGACTTACGACCTTGGTTTGGCCATCTGTCTGAGGGTGGAAGGCCATGGATTTGGTGAGCTTTGTGTCCAACAGTGACTAGAGGCTCGACAAGAATGTGATGAGAAATTGACTATCCCAATATGAGACAATGGTTTGTGGGATTCCAAAATGTACCCAGACTCGTTCAAAGAATAACTTGGTAGTGGCCTCTGCTGTGATGTTCTTCTTGTAGGGAACCAAAATTGCCATATTAGAAAAGCGATCAACAACCACAAAAACACATTCATTTCCCCACTTGGAGGACAGGAGGCCTGACATGTAGTCCATTGAGATGGATTCCCATGGTATGTCAGGACTAGGAAGAGTGGTGTACAATCCCTGTTTCATAGTGGTCGGTTTGGCAATCGTGCAGGCAGTGCAGGACCTGATATACATGTTGACCTCCTATCAAAGTTTCGGCCAGTAGAAATGTTTTTGTAGCATCGCCACTGTCTTTTCGATGATGAAGTGTCCTGCCACCCAACTATATTGGGATTCCTAGATCATATTCACTCGCTCACTTTATAGAACACAGATATAGCCCATACGACACAACAACCCATCCTGAAGATGGAAATTATTGACAATTGTGATTGCCCCCAACACTTGGTAGGTGGTGGCGAAGTTTGGGTCTATCTCATAGAGTTAGGACCATCCAGAGGTCTCATGTCTGCAAGATTCTAGCACTGTGATGAGTGTCCGGACTGGTGGTCTGCTGAGGTAATCAGCGATTCGATTGGTGCTTCCTATTTTATACTTGATGTTTTGGTGGAATTGCTGCAAATATGTGGAACACTTTTGATGGTAGTTATTCTGCAATTTTTCGTGTGTCTACATGAAATGCAATGGCTTATGATCAGTGTAGATGACTGTCTCCTTCCAAAGAATGTAGTGACTCCACTAGTTACAGGCTTTCACAATGGAGTACATTTCTTTGTCGTAATTAGGGTACTCACAAACAACATTTGATAGTGTCTCACTATGATAGACCACGGGGTGGTCATGTTGAGTGAGAACGATGCCAAAAGCATAGTCGGAAGCATCTGTCTTGATCTCAAAGGGATTTTGCAGGTATGGGAGTGAAAGTACTGGGGACAAACACAAGCACTTCCTCAAATCATTGAACGCTTCTTGTTGGGACCGGCCCCACGCAAATTTCACCTTACCACCACCCCTGGTTATTTGGTTGAGGGCCCATGCAATATGGTAGAATCCCAACACGAACCTACGGTAGAAATTGGCAAGACCCAAGAAGCTCTAGAGTTCAGTGAGTGTGGTTGGGGCTAGCCAGTCACGGATGACTTGGATCTTGGATGGATCCACATGTACGCCATGTTGATCAATGATGTAACCCAGGTAATGGACCCTATCCATGTCGAAGGAGAATTTTTCCAAGTTGGCATATAGCTTGTGCTATCACAGGGTGCACAAAACCCTCTAAATATGTTGCAAGTGTTCATCCCAATTCTTACTGTGAATGAGAATGTCATCCAGATACACCACTACAAAATTATTGGTGAATGGTCGCAGGATATCATCCATCAACCTCATGAAAGTGAATGGCGCATTTGTCAAACCAAAGGTCATGACCAACCATTCAGAAAGGCCTTCTTTTGACTTGAAGGTGGTCCTCCATACATCTATATGTTCTATTGGGACCTGGTGGTACCCAGACTTCAGATCAATCATACTGAAGTATTTTCCCCCCATGAGTTGATCAAGGAGGTTGTCTATTCGGGGAATCAGGTATTGGTTTATGACTGTGATTTTATTCAGAGCCCAGTAATCAATGTAGAGTCACCAAGTTCCATCTTTCTTTTGTACTAGCATGATTGGGCTCCTGCAAGGTGATGAGTTGGGACAGATGTGCCCCTTGTGGAGAATTTCTTGGATCTGTCATGTGATCTCCTCATTCTCTAATAGAGAGTGGTGATAGACTATCCCATTGCGTAGCAGTGCACCGGGGGTCAGATCGATGGGGTGCTTGACCTAACAGTGAAGAGGTACCCCGGTAAGTGAGGAGAAGATATCTGAGTATTCTTCCACGACCTTATATACTTTCTTCTGCTGTGTGGAGAGGTCAGCCGCAAAGACCCTGGATGTGGTTGTGATATTTCTCTTATTCTAAGAGTGAATGACAAAGAAGAAAAACTTCCCTGTCTGAGAGATTACCTTCCTACATTACTTAGCAGAGATCAAGGAAATAGCACTAGGTGGGACTTCCTCGGGTATCCTATACAATTTCCTGTTCAAGGTAATAATAACACTACGAGGCCTAGACTCATATACAACATGACGTTTCCATAAATAAGGTTGTCCCAAAATAACATCACAAACTTCGAGAGGAGAAACATCACACAGTACCTCATCTTTGAAGGGCTTGATGTCGTATGAAAGTCGACACTGTTGGCTGATGCGGAGATCTCTTCCTTAACAGAGACATCTAATGGTGTAGGGTTGTGGGTGCGATGTTATCGGCAAGGCCAACCGCTTGATGACCTCTGCTGAGATGAGGTTCTGCTTCCTACCGCTATCAATGATGAAGTCCAGCGAGGTACCTTTTACCCACATATGTGAATGGAAAAGGTGCTCTCCTTCTTCTGGCTTGTTTGGTTCACTAAGATGGAGATTGGTGGTAGTGACGATGGAACTGGGTTCCGCGTCAATGATCCATATTCCCCTTTCTGGTTCTGGCTCAAAGTCAAAAACCGCATCTGATTCAGAGGCTTTCACTTCGGCCACCAGCGACTACTTTGAGCGGCAGTCAACAGTGTTATGCCAAGGGCTCTTATGGAAGTCGAACCACTTCTTGGTATGTTTCTTTGTCTTTTTGGTGTCCTTATTTTCTTGCGGCTTGGATTGGTTGTCCTGATACTGTCCATATTTTCTCTGTCCTTTGTTCTATGTGTTGTGGCCACCCTTTCCTGGCTTTTGTTGTGAGGGGTTCCCAGGCCCAAATTGTCACATCTTTTATTTGAGCTTCTGCTCGATTTTGACAGCATATCGGTAGGCCGCACCCAAGGATGAGATGTCTAGAAATTCCATTTTAGTCTGGATGTATCTATGCAGAGCACCTTGATACTTGAGAAATAGATTTCTCTTTGAATCTTTGATACCCATCTTGGTGCACAAGGTATGAAAGATATTTGTGAAATCTGACACTTCTTGGTCTCTTTCTTGCCGCAATGTGGTCCATTTTGTATACAAGTCGTCATAACTTACGACAGGGTAGTATTGTTTGTTAATAGCATCCCTGAAAGATTCCTAGGTGGTCGTGACTATAAATAATGAGGGTTCCTCTATTTCCTTTTTCTCACAGAAGGTTTCCCACCAATCTTTGACATGGGTAACGGCTTTGAGGAGCACATAAGTAATCTGTTATCTATTCGAAAATTTATGGACAGAAAAATACCCTTCTATAAGATTCAACCACTTTTCTACAGTATCTGCGTCTATCTGACCTTCAAATATAAGAATATCAAATTTTATTTGTACCTTGAAGGGGGTGGCGCCTCCACTCAAAGAAGATGCGTCGCCTGTTGGTAGTAGCCAAAGGATTTGCGCGAAACTATCCATCATCTCATTCATCTGTTGCGTGAAGACTTCCTCAATCAATAGTTTGAAATAATATCATGTCTCTTCATCTTTCTTTTATCCTTCCATGAGAGGTCTCTTGGGCATGGGAGATCTTTTTTCCTCAAGAGAAACAAGCTCGAGACCCAACTCTTTGTACTTCGACCTCGTTAGGGACATGCATTAAGACGACAAGTAGTAGACCTCTCTGATACCACTAATCCATATTTTATGAGTAGAACGAAATGAATACAGATTATTAAAATGTACTTAACACAAAATAACAGAGATACAGTAAAACTGGTTTTCTATTCACTAAGGAAATAAGCTGAAATTGTAAAATGTAGCAGAAACAAGCTTGCTGGAATGGTGGTGGCTTATCTCTGAGAAGAGATGTGATGGATGTGCTCACTCACAAGAAGATGATTACAATGAGGCTTTGAAGGCCTTTTTACAACAAACAGGAATTTCAAAAAACCTAGACATCCAAAAACGTAACCCTAGGAGATGAAGCGCCAAAAGTCATGTGGGCCCCGTTTGGGTAAGTTAGTACATTAACTTCCTGGGGTCATAACTTTTGCATACAATCTCCGTTTTAGGCATGTGATAGCCTGTTGGAAAGGTATCCTAGAGGATATTCATTTTTGGGGATCAATATTTTCATAGGACATCATTGATAATCTCTATCCCGAAAACCTTCATTTAGGCCCTCCAAATGGTCCCGGAAGTTAAAACTACTAAAAATAGTAAATTGCCAAAATTGCCAGAAAACTGTTTTTATCTAGTTGGAGAAGGTGGGTGGCCACCGATATCCACCTAGATCAATATTCTAACAACACTTGCAATAATTTGAGGTATATGCTTCTCTTTTTATTGTACAATTTGATTTTCTGGTACCTTTGGAATTTATTTTTCAGTGATCTCATCAAACGTTGTGTATTCTGTTTTTTTTTTCTTATTTCTTGCCCTACAATTGATCTTTGTACATGACATTCTCATTGAATATGGATTCTCTACTCCTAATGATTTTTTGATTTTCATAATCCCATAAGCAATAACCAAAATCATTAACACCGTATCCAATAAAGGTACACTTCTTGGATTTTGCCTCAAAATTTGTTCTATTTTATTTATCAATATGGACAAATTATTCACAACCGAAAGTATTCAAAAAAGAATATTTTACTTTTTTACCTATCCATGCCTCCTCTGGAATTATACCATCTAAAGAGCTTTAGGTTCCTCTGTTTATTAAGTAAACGACAATATCTACAACATCTTCCCATAACTGTAAGGGAAAACTAGCATGCAATCTCATACTCCTTGCACGCTCCATGATTTTCCTATTCATCATTTCTTACACACCATTTTATTATGGTGTTACTGGAATTGTATTCTCTCTATGAATACCATGGTATGAAAAATAATCATCAAACTCCTTGTTGCAATATTCACCTCCATTGTCTGATCTGAGACACTTCAACCTTTTTCCTATCTCATTCTCAACCAAAGCTTTCCATTTCTTAAAAGTATCAAAAACATCATTTTTTTGTTGAATGCAATAAACCCAAGTTTTTCTAGTTGCATCATCAATAAAATTAATATAATAACGAGATCCACCAAGAGGTGATACCTGAGTTGGTCCCCATATATATGTATTCACAAGCTCTAACCTTTCACTCTTTTTTTCTTTTCCGGTTGTGAGAAATATGACTCTTTTATGTTTTCCATAAACACAACGCTCACAGAAATCCAAATCATTTTGTTTAAGATCTGGAAACAAATTTATTTTGTGAAATATATACATCCCCTTCTCACTCATGTGTCCAAGCCTATGATGCCACAATGTTGTATCCACTCCTGTAGAAGCTAAAGATATATAAGAGTCAGTATTACCAGTACATAAATACAATGTACACACCTTCTCTCCTTTTTCTATCACCAGTGATCCTTTTGTGACCTTCACCAGCTTATCTACAAATATAGATATACAATCTTCACTTTCAAAGTTCCTTGTTGAAATTAGATTTTTCCTTAGATCTGGAATGTGTCTTACCTCTTTCAACAACCATTAGTTTACATTCCTTTGATTTATATTTACCTTTCCCATTCCAACAATTTTGCATGGTGTATCATCACCCAAATGAACCTGTCCAAAATCACCTTGAACATAATCTACAACATGTTTCTTATGGGGTGTGGCATGAAATGAATCCCCTAAATCTACTAACCAAGACTCATAAATATTATCTATAGAAATAATCAAAGCATCTTGTAACACATCACCTATTACATTTGCTTCCTTATTTTTCTCATGATGTTCATCTCTTTGTTTCTTTGGAGCTATGTAGTCTTTCTTCAGATTTCCTTTCTTCCCAGAATTCCATCCTTGCTAAGGATGACACCAACAACATCATCAAATTTTAAAGTGTTTGAAACATAGACTAAGTTACTTATAGCCATGACCAAGCCCTTCCAACTTTTTGGCAATGAGCGCAAGATTAGAAGAGCCCTGACCTCATCATCAAAGTTCACTTTTACAAAACTTAGTTGATTAGTAATTGTATTAAATTCATTTAAATGATCTAAAATAGAGCCACCTTCTGACATCTTCATATTAAATAATATCTTCATTAGAAATACTTGATTGGACACTGAGGGTTTTTCATACAGTTTATCCAATGCGTCCATCAGCTCCTTCATTATCTTTTCTTTCAAAATATTGAAAGCCATTGATGTTTCCAAGATCAACCGTATCCTTCCTAGTTCCTTTCTTTCAAGAACCTTCCATTCTTCATCCTTCATGGTCGTCAACTTCTTTGCTATTCCACCCAATGGTAGGAATAGATCATTCTGATATAAATAATCTTCCATAACTTGTAGTTTTTTCTATTAAATTTCTCAACCCTAAAATTTCCATCTTCCACCATTGCTCCCACTCGAACTAGGAACCCTCTTTTCCTTCTAGTTACATTTTGCTATGATACTAGTTGTTAGAAAAAACTGGACTGCGGAGCAACAAAAAAAAAATGAAAATAAAACATAAAAGATACACAATACAATGGAGACACATATATATGTGGTTCGCCCAGTGTGGGCTACGTCCACCAGAGAAATTTATGTCCTTCCTTTTTTATTATCCAACAAATGAAGGGATAGAACCTACAATACACCCGTTGTAACTTCCTCTTCTTTCTCTCACAGTCTCCTCTCTCAGAATATATTATTCACAATGATACACAACCATAATACAATTCCCTCATAAAAGAGGGTTTCCTTCTAGGGACAAAAACCCTAACATAACTTCTACCGTCAGATCCATGACCTTGTAATGAACGGTTCAAATTTACTATGAAATTACAATATACATTTATAAGGTAATTTTTCCTTCGGGGTCTTTTCCCTGAACCCCCATCAGGGAACCCTATCCCCTGCACCCCTGCTTGCCCCTGGACCCCCCATCTAGGGGGATGAGCCCCCCAGACCCTGCAAGGGGGGAAATCCCCCTTGCAACCCCCCGGGTGGAGGGGTGTACAAAATTCTATGGTGTATAGTCCTTATGGGGTATACACACGGCTAAAAAAAAAGACCTATGAAATAGGGAGATAATCAGTCTCCACAACCAACAACACAAACTCTCCCAACTTCAATTTTGATACCACAATTAACTTCCTCTGATTACTATTGAGCAACGTTACCTCAACATTTCTAGTGCACAGTTAACATCAGACTGTGTAGAAACACTTGAGGGAATGTGCAAAACCCAAACTAGTTTATGTAGCACCACCATCCCTCATGTTTAATTAGATTATAACATCGGAATTAACTCAAACTAAAACTATACACACTAGCATGCAGAGTACTCCAACATTACAGAGCATAAGGCCACTCCGATCATGCAAACACTACTTCATGTATAACCATACAGAGCACACGAATGCCACCGTGTACATAATAGTTTTGATTCCACTTCCAAGTCTTACTTTCCTGTGTGCATAGACTATGTTCCAATGCACACAACGAATCCAATCACTTGTGCACACAGACCACTTTCCATGCGCATGATATTTCTAGCCTCACTTAGGAACCTCCTTACCAATTACCATATTATCTTAAGAGAAATTACTTATCAACTAATGTACTTAGTATGTACAACTACAATATTGAATAACCACATTGCACTTACCTGAATAAACAACATTAAAAAAAATAACAACCATTACTCATATGCAACATCATGCAAGAGATAGACCATAACAAATACAAGTAAATGAACATGCATTAAATATACAAGTACATAATACCACTTATATTTCAAAAATGTCATCAACTACATGTATGACTTAGACGTTCCTCCCATCCATAGACTCTCTTGCTCATAATATTTCAGCAACAAGTCACCCACGAGATGGGGCTCAAACTCCACCAGGGAAAAAAGAATCCAAGTGTCAATCTTTGGTCTAACAATCAACATAACTACTCATTCCAAGGCGCTAACTACTACAACTAGCCTACAGTCCCTCATTCCACACATGCCTCTCCCACCCCAGGAAGTGTGCCCCTTATCTGCTCAACAATCCTTCAGATGCCCCCCCTCCCTTTCAAGGATTTAACAACATGACAGATCAGGAAGTCTCAAATAACTGAAACTAGTTACCAATGCACTAGGGAGCTATTCTGAGCAAACTCTCACCTATAGAGGATGCTAATGGGCCTGACAACCCGCTTCTTCCACAACAAAACTCTCACCTAGAGAGAATTCTCATGAGCCTCACAACCGGCCTCTTCAACAACACATGTGCTTGAAAACACACCTCTTCGACAAAACAAATCTTTTCCCCAAGCACATGGATATACAAGACAAGTAGTTACAACAAGACATTGACTCCTTCACCGAGGAATTTTTTTTTGAATAATCAGTAAATAATGGATGATTCCCCCAAAACACACTAAGGCCAACAATATATATTGCATGCCTTCAATTAAACACTTCTCACCTTTGGAGCTAACTTTAGCCACTAGGTGAATTGTTCCCATCCTTCAGGAACTTAGAATAAATAATATATCTGTAAGATTCACTTTTTGGAATATTAATCAAATATTCTTTCTTTTCCCTTTTTCGATGGAGTTTATCCCCCCATCTCTTTTTGTCTAGTCTGTCTGTGTAAAACAATGTTATTTTATTATTAACTTGAGTGTGGTACAATTTACAAGGATAGGGGCACTAGCCTATTTGCATCCTGGATCACCAGCCCAATAATCACATAGGATCTTTGGCCTCAAAATATATACATACATATATATACATCACATTCATTCCCGCACATTTACTTGAGTGAGCGCAACACTGTGGAATATGTGCACCCTCCCTTGTTAAGCAATCCACATGCACTAGCTCAGGTACATGCAACACTATTGAATGTGCACACCATTTTATAACTCGATTTTTTGACTTTGAAAGTCTCTTTATGGTTTGAAGAAAGATCCTAGAGCTTGGTATGCTAAGAGAAACAATTTGTTTCTTTGACTTGGTTTCAAACTTTGTGAAATTGATCATAGTTTATATGCACTCCATACTCATGGAAACACTTTGATTATTGATGTATATGTTTATGACCTTGTCATAACTAGAAATAACATTGATATCATTCTTAAATTAAAGAAACAACTTGTTGACTCCTTTGACATAACAAATCTTGGTATTCTGAATTATTTTTTAGGTCTAAAAGTATTACCTTTATTTGATGGTTTATTCATTTATCATTCTAAATATGTAAGTAATGTCTTGAAATATTTTAAATGGCAGATTGTAAGCCTTGTGCTACTCCTTTTCAATATAGAGTTAAGATGAGCATAACTTGTCAAACTCCCAAAGTCGATGCTACTCTCTCTCGACAATTGATCATCGACCTCATTTATATTACTCACAGTTGACCTAGAATTTCCTTTGAGGTTAGTGTGGTTTATTGGTTTATGTAGGACCCCAGAGAAATCCATTTTAAACTGGTCAAAATAATTCCTCTATCTTAAGGGTACCGCTCATATTGGTATCAATTATTGTTGAAGTTCAGATTTGTTAGTCTCCTTCACTGCCTCTAACTAGGTAGGTGACATTGATGATTACAATTCCACATATGGATATGTGTTTTGCTTAAGCATTATACCATTGGTTTGTTCATGTAAGAAATAGAAGGTAGTTTCTATGTCAACTATTGAAGCAAAGTATCATGGCGTCATTCATGTAAGTGCAGAGGTAGCATGAATTCTCTATCTTTTGGGTGAACCTGGATTTCCTATACAGACCCTGAATACACTTTACTGTGACAATCATAGTGTGATTCAGATTGCTGACAATCTTGTTTCCCACATTAACATGAAACATGTTGATATCCATGCTCACTATTTGAGATAGTTGGATCAAGAGAAAGTTGTATATCTTATCTATTGTTGAATAGATGATTATATTGTTGATATCTTTACTAAACTCTTATTTGAAGATAATTTTTTCAAGCTTCATTTGATGCTTTGTCTTTAGGAAGTTGCAATTATGGGGGGGTGTCCTAATCCATATTCATGTGCTAATGGGGTGGTGTTGGAACCTCACGTTCTAATGTTTCATCACACTTCTCCTAGAATTAGTTGGTCGAGTGATCAACCAACATCTACACATAGTTGGTCAAGTGATAGACCAAATATATACATCAATACGTTGAGTAGTCTATAATCCTGTCAGTTGGGAAATTTACCAATAGTTGAAGACAGCCGGTCAATGGATCAACTAGACAAGAAATCAAATACAAATTGGACATGTGGATAGTCGACTGTAACACCCGGTTTCCCCCATTTTGTAAATATAACTATATTGGCCAAGAGACTATGGAAAACTCAATATGTGTGAATGTTTGATTTGATGGACCTTTTTATAAAAGGTCGATGAATGTAAATTTTGTTATTTACTAGAAAACAGATAAGTGTTTCATGACTGTAGGATGGGGGGTGTGCTAACAGAGACCACTAATTATATGAAAGAGATGGTGAAGGGGACTAGGACTGATTTCGTTAACCTCCACCAGACCAGTACTTTTCTGGATTTAATTTCTCAGGATCAAAACAACCCTCTGACCCAAGACTGAATTATAGTCAGGCTGGTAGGTGGAAAGACCTCCTCAAGAGTTAATGAGGGGATGGGGTAGACCACCCATATGTAAGGCTTCTAGACTTGACCACAGGTAGGGAATTGGGGCCACACACAATCTTGTTGAGGAAGGAAATAAAGGAAGGTGTGGTGGGCAGAGAAGGGACCTGCGAAGAGTGGAGAGATGAGAGCCTAAGCTCTCGGGTTCGAGGAAGAACTGTGAAAAAGAGTGAGTTTTGATCGTAATTAATAGAGACCGAGTCAGGAGAAGGAGATTAACCTTCGTCCCTATCTATGATGGATTCAGTATAAGGAGAGTGACCTTCATCCCTACCTATTATTGATCCAAGAGAAGGAGAGTAACCTTCGTCCCTATCTATTACTATGCTGGGAGAAAGAGAGTAACCTTCATCCCTAACTTTTGTTGAACCGGAAGAAAAGATTCAATCTCAAAGAATCATGTCCTAGCTCGGGGGTGGCTAGTGGTAAATCCAATAGGATTAATTGAGCCTATGGTTGGGTGGAAACGGGCACCCCTTCCAGCAGTCACATCATGTCTTCTAGTTCTGATAATTATTTTCATACTTTGTGTATTGAACTGGGATAATGGATGAATGCATGTGTTTATCTATTTATAGATGGTTTTTGTATTGAATGGTTAATTTATGTATATGCAATTATTTCCTTGTGAACTCATGCTTTTGATTTATCATCTATATGCCCCAGCTTAGCCCTCGAAGTGTCGTGGGACGTAAACCTGTAGGAAGGCCGAGATAGATAGTATTGCATATATTTGGCCTTGTCTCTCTGAGGAGGATATCTCCTTCAGATTCCTTGTTGCGTGACTTGGATATCATGCCCACGTTCTTAACACTTTCCTGATGAAGCTCAGGGAGGATAGCAAGTATTAAGTCTTGAAATGGAAGATTCTTTCGTTTGGAAGACGAGCGGGCGAAATCTATTTGGGAGGACCCATATGACCAACACCTAGGAACCTTAGGCTAAGCCTAAGGGAACCAAATCATTTTGGCTTCATAGCTCTGGAAGTTTGGGACTTAGGAGAAATGTCGACCCTATTAGTCATATACTGGTTGAAGGTAACCTGGAGATTCAGTTACCGAAAAGTTAACCGGAAATAGATGGTTTCCCAAATAGTTAGATGAACCTGTCATACCGACTAAACCGAGATCCAAATCCACATCGTGAAGTAGTGCGAGCCACCGATCGAGAGTGTTCATGGGTCCCCTGAGCCATTGGATTTACATTGAGGTAACCTCGATGAAGTTCTACTCTGGGAGGATGGAGATGCTATAGCATCAAACTCCCCGAATGTCAAAGTTACAAAGTAAAAGGAGAACCGTAGATTTGGGGAGATCGTTTGGAGCCCCTCCTACCGTTCAATCATTCAGGGGGAGGGACCCACACATGGTACTTCGATGAACTCCTGCTTTGGGATAACAGAGTGGTAGTAAAGAAAAAACTCCCAAAGGCTGGAGCCGGGAAGTAACCAGGACCGTAGATCTAGGGATGCTTTGGGTTCTTTCCTAGCCATTAGATTTACGATGTAGTCAACTCGATGTTGACCGCTTTAGGAGGATAGGGGTATTGCAACGTAAAAAATCTTGAAGGCTGGAGTTGCAAAGTATTGTGGACCATGGATCTAAGGATCCTTTGGGATCCTGCTTGATCGTCAATATACGAGGGACGCATGGCACTAGATCCTTTATTCCGGAGACTTGGTACACTAGTGAAATTGAGGTGTGGTGTGACGATAAGATTCAAAGCCCAAAGTAACAAGATTCATTGATATCAAGGGTTACATGGACCTACCTTGGTCGTGATATCGAAAGGCATGAAGGATGATCAGTGCAGACTGACGTGGTGTAGTGAGGTCACCCAGGGTGATGTGGACCTAAGTTTGACGTGCCACCTGTCAGTTGGATTCCTATGTATCACACACCCTATATACCCATTGGAATGTGACATGTGTCACCCATGTCCCTTTACATGTGTCAACCCCTGGTACGAGGCCACCTAGTCAGAGTGGTTGGTGAAGTGACCAAAACTACGGGAGTCCAAGACTTCGGGATTCCGGAGGATTTTGGGTGTAGTATTGTAGAGAGTCCAAAGGGCCCAAAGTGTCAAAGTGTCGGAGTAGATCCTATCCATTGGCCCAGGAAGGCATGTGGAAGTATATTTTTAACTCTAGATAAGAGACACTCTAGAGAAAATGATGTGAGGTGTTTCGAAAATCCTCGAAGCCTGAAGTAGCGGAGAAGATATAAGCCATCCATTGGTAAGGAAAAGTGTCGCTAGATCCCACACTCTGGAGAAGAAGTACTTCAGAAGAGTTGAAGAGTGGAGATGCGAGCACTCCCAAAGGCTGGAGTCACAAACTCATCTCAGTCATCCATGAAGGAGGAAGCATGGCAGAAGATATTCCAATTCGGAGAAAAGTCACTCTGGAAGAAAGTGGAGTTGGAGGAGCCAGAACTCCCGAAGGTCGGAGTGTCAAAGTTCATCTGAGCCATCCGTTAGTAGAGGACAGGTGTCATCAGATCCTTTTCTTTGGAGGATAACCACTTCGGGGAAAAGTGGTGTTACATGGGTTAAGAAATCCTGAAGGCTGAAGTGTCAGAGTTCACCATGACCGTTGAATAGAGGAGGATGCATGTCAGAAGATCCGACACTCTGGAAGGATTTCACTCCGAAGGTTTGTGTGTGTGAAGAGTCGAGAAATGTCGAAGCCTGTAGTCCCAAAGTGAATCAAAGCAGTTGATTCCCTGAGGACACATGGTGACATATCATGAACTTCAAATATTTTTCACTCCGAAGAATTTGCGTGGTGTTTGCTCAGAATTTCCCGAAGTGTTGGGACCCGAAATTGCTTTGGGTTATTGATCTTAAAGGATAAGCATGCACCATTGATTAGAAAGGAACACATGGAAGACGAAGTTCCATTCCGTTAGAAATCCACTTCAGAGGATTTGTGGAGCGTGCATGCAAATTTCGCTAAAGCCCGAATTTCCAAAGGAAGAGACTGGGTTGTAGATCTCAGTGAGGAAAAAGGATCGTTGATCATGTTTCTGTGGTTTTGGAGGCTTGTGCCTCCAGAATAACTGGCCACAATGTGAGGAGAGAACGCTCAAAGAGATTTAGGAAGCCATAACTTGCAACCCAAAGCTTGGATTTGAGCCTGGTAGCAATGATTATAACGTTGTGGGTAAGTAGAAGAGGATGAAGACCTCAGACATAGGATATGAGATGTTAAGGAGATTGAAATTTTGATGCCCCATCCCTAGGAAATACACTTAGGGGTTGGGTGTTTTACATCGGCTCAAGCATCCTTATCGAACTAACTAAACAACATAGATTTTATGGAGTCAACTCTAACAATCAATGGTTGTATGTGGACAAGATCTCCCCGATTCCAAGGAATTTGGTTAGATATTGAGGCTATAAATAGAATACCTAATGGGTCATTATCAAGCAACATAAGTATGATATATTCCAATACTAAACATGGTGTGCATGTTCAATATGCATTGCGATGTTTTGATCACAATTTGTTGTTCTTACGTGTTGCAACAATGTCTTTAGACACCACCTCTTCTCTTTGAATTTATTCCTCTTTGACTATCTACATTTTTGTTTATTTTTTTTTTATCAGGTTACACCCTCTTACCAAACATATGGGATCCACCTTCCAAACCACTCTCTCCATCCCACTTAGTATTCAACTGAAGCTATTAGTCTATATTGTATCCACATGTCATGCTTATTGGAGACTTATTGATTTTTTTTTCAATAAGCTCTTCAAGCACCACCCACATATCCTATAGTGTTAAAGGCACCCTCTTTTCTTGGTATTTGATGTTTAAGTGGGAAATGATTTAATAGGAATCTTGTTGGTTGGTCTGAAAAAAACCTTCATTATTTTTTTTATTCCTTGTATGCCTCCTAAATAACATACAAATTTGAAAGCACCAAGGGAATTTGATCTCGAATAGATCATTATATAATTTTCCATCTACCTTAGTACTTTTTGGGTGGTCTTATCACATAGAGTTATGGGGTGAATCAAAATTCATTTTAGTCCTTTTTTTTGGATCTTGTGGCTGTGTCCTTGGTCAAGTTTTAGTCATCATGACAAGGAGTTTTAGTTTTCATCAGTCACATCCTTCTAATCACCATCATCACCTTGAAATTTCAATTCCATAAGTTGTGTGAAGTATCTCTAGCTATTATTTTACCTATCCATGTTGTCAAATCAGTTTGTGGTTTGGCGCTGCGAACTGGTTGCAGAGGATAGTTGGTGATTAGACCACTTGTAGATGTTCCTGTGCAAATATGAAGGTATCAACATTCAGCTCCAGGTTACCAGGTACTCTATGAACGTTTACAGCTTTCTTTAAGGTCTGGAAAGGGCTAAGTGGTTGTTTCTCTTTGTGGCACTGCGAAATGATGATTGGCACTGCGAAATGTCTTGGATGAGGATTGGAGGTTAGGCACCTTACAGGCATATGAGTGAAAATATGAAATTAGCAGCATCAACCTCATAGCCATTAGGTACTCCATGAGATTGTTTGTCTATTTTGGAGGTCAGGAAAGGAGTGCAGCCGCTTGTGTTCTCCTGGCACTATGAACTGTCATAGGTGCTATGAACTCATTTCCTGTAGCATACGTGTCTAAAGATTTGATCATAAATAAAAAATGGCGATGTGTGATTTTCTAAAATTTTTTGTGGAGGATCATGATAATGTCATTGACATGCTGTCCAAATTTTGTCCTGACCTAGCTTGTAATTCAAGAAATATAATCAAAACACCATTGCACTACAAATTTGCATTGCAAACTCTATGTTTTGCATAGTTGTTGGATATTCACCTTGTTGGGAGGTTGCCACCTGTCAAAGAGGGTTAAAACAACTTCTTAGAGATCAGTTAGATGCTAAGGGACACTTTCACCTAAGTTTTAGCTCCATTAAATACCTCATGCAGTGAGTTGGAAACAATTTATTAATGACTTCCAACAATTTCCTACAAATTAGCAGTTTGTTGGATTTTTGTTTCTTTGACTGTTGCCACCTATATCCAAGGCCTAGAATCCAATGAAAGAGATGGGATTCGACCTCCCAAGGATATTTTGATTCTATTTTCTATTTAATGAAGGAGGGATCTCTTGGAGAAGGGTTGTATTCATGAGCCAAGAGATGCTAGAGAGAGTAGGAGCAGGTAGCTTCCCTGTGTGTGTTCATTTGTAAGCATGAGGGCATTTTTATCATGTAAATATTCATGGCATTGAATATTCATGAGATTTGTTATATCATATTGTCTTATCTTTGTTATTCATCTTCATTTCTATCTTGCTTGAATGAATTGTAGCTTTTGAGGATCAATGGTTGTATTTGATTTATAGATTCTTGAGCAACAAAGGGCTTGTTATGATTGCCTATAACTCATTTTGTTTATTCAAGTAGCTTTCTAATCCATTTTTTAGAGAGGATGTTTGTTTAATGAATGATATAATTTATTATAACTTATCATTTCTTCCATGTGCCATCTTATAATCCATTTTTATGATATGATTTTCAATTTCCTTCTAACTTTAGGGTGTTTGTGTGACTCCATTTCCCAATGGTGTAGCCTACTGCTCAGCAGTTTGCTGCCCTCTCCCTTTCTTTATAAATCTTGTTGATCCACCTATTCAAACCATAAATTGTCTTTTACATTTTGATGGGTGTTGAGCTTACACTTTATAATTCAAAGTGTGACTTTCAGTGATAACATTCTTTGCGTCATTGTTGGGGACGAAGTTGAAGATCTTCCCTGGGTTGTACGACACAGATTACCACCAATTCTTGATGGTGAGAAAGGATTGGTGAAAGAAAATACTACATTTTTATCACCATTGCGACTCCACACATTTGAAGAACTTGTTGGTGATTCAAATCAGTTACAGAACTCCACTAAGGAATAAGCTCAAACATAAAATGGGAGGAAGACACAAGAAGTATAGGTATCAAGATGTTAGTTTCCTTCAAGAACTTATATTATTTTTTATCAGTTCCTTCTTGTCCTTTCCTTCATATGTTAGGAGAATCATCCTTTTCTTCAGTTATTCTGATGACCATAAACCCACTACTATATATCCCTCTTTGAAAGAAGAAGATATCCATTCTTCTTACATAGTTGATGTTAACCCTAGTCCTTCATTTGAAACATATGAGAACAATGTTTTTAGTCAAATCCTTCCATCACTTGGTCAGCGTTGTAACCATTTGAATGATACAAATGATTCATCACCTCCTTTGATCATAGTACCATCTTCTACCACCACTGCTGAAATTTTCAATCAGTCCATTGAAACTCACTTTTAGCCTACTGATATTCAGTCTAGAAAAAGAGAAAAAATGTTTAAACCTCTCAGGATGCCATCTCACCTTCATCCTCACCCTCTTAACTTTGTTGAGTATATTCCCTAGTTTACTGGAGAGGATCATGTTACAACTGAGAAGTATTTGAGATCCTTTGAGAACATTTTTGATAATTTTGAAATAGTACATGAAGATATTACCATGAGGTTATTTTCCAAATCCTTGGTTAGGGATGTTGCCTTGTGGTTCAAAGGTTTGGAAGTTGATTCCTTTATTTATTTGGTTGAGTTATATGATGCATTTTCAAAGTATTGGGGTGAGAATAAGTCCTTTGATCAATACCTATCTGATTTTCATTCTTTGAGGAGAGGGGAGGAAGAAGCTCTAGTTGTCTTTAGTGAAAGGTTTTACATTGTTTATCATAACATGCCATTGGAGATCCGGCCTTCCGAGACTAATTCCATGGTATATTATGTAATAGATTAGCATTCATATATTCTCCTTCTCTTGAGAGAAAGGAAATATTGATCTTGAAGACACTTGTTTGAGGATGCTAAAGAAGTTGAAAAAAACATCTGGGCTTACAAGAGGATTCGAGAGCAGACATATTTTGAAAATTTGCATGCACATGAATAGTAAGAAGACTGTGAGTATATTTCATATTTGGAACAACAACAAGAATATGAGTATATTTCAGATTTGGAACAACATTCTTCAAAGTTTTTAGATTTTTCCATGGACAAGAATGCACTTTATGTTTATGATCATTTTCCAAATCATTTTAAGAATACATTTCAGGATGGTTGTATAAATAATTATATATTCTTATCTGATCATAATCAAGATGCTTTAAATCCTGCTATACAATTATTATATAATCAATATTTTGAAAATGAAACTGTTACTCTTGTTGGTCAAGAGTTGCTTACTCAAGAACAAGCAGGTTATCTATTTTCAATCAAAGGGGAATGCATGTATGAGCAGTTGTCTTTTCTAAATCATCACGATTTTGATCATGGTTTTGAGGATCCAGTTGCAGTTTTATTGGAGTCGTATTTTTTAGATCCTCTGAAGATTTTGTATTTCATTATGTCACCGACATTTGTGGGTGAGTATGATTTTCTGAAGGAGTCTATATCATTGTGGTTATATTTTTGTTATTATCTATTGATCAGTGGTAGAGATGGGATTCTTTTAGTCCTAAAGTTATTTGAATGGTCGTTGTGGAAATTTGCATTTACTTGAGCAAGTTGCAGATCTGGTTAGAGGTAGGATAGCATAGAAAATAAGCTCGCTTCCCAAGCATTTGGTTTTTCTTCAGCTTACAAAGCGTGATCAGATTTGTAGTATGAGGTCTGTTTGCAACATGTTTATTAGTTTTCTTGAATAAGTGGTAGATTTTTGCAGTGTTATAGAGGTTGGTTTCATAGATAACTCCATGGCCCATGGATAAGGACATCGGAACTACATGTTCTTGGCAGATCACAGGGAGCATGCCATCCCCTGTGGAGCCAGATGTTATCACATAGAGTTGTGGGGCGAATCAAAAGTCATTTTAGTCTTTTTCTTTGGATCTTGTGGTTGTGTCCTTGGTCAAGTTTTAGTCATCATGACAAGGAGTTTTATTTTTCATCAGTCACATCCTTCTAATCACCATCATCACCTTGAAATTTAAGTTCCATAAGTTGTGTGAATTATCTATAGTTGTTATTTTACCCATTCATGATGTCAAATCAGTTTGTGGTTTGGCACTACGAACTGGTTGTAGCAGATAGTTAGCGGTTAGACCACTTGTAGGTGTCCCTGTGAAAATATGAAGGTATCAACATTCATATCCATGTTACCAGGTACTCTATGAACTTTTTCACCTTTCTTTAAGGTATGGAAAGGGTTCAATGGTTTTTTCTCTTTGTAGCATTGCGAACTGATGATTGGCGCTGTGAACTATCTTGGATGAGGGTTGGAGGTTAGGAAGCTTGCAGGCATCTAAGTGAAAGTATGAAATTACCAACATCAACCTCATAGACATCAGGTGCTCCATGAGATGTTTTGTCTTGTTTGGAGGCCAGGAAAGGAGTGTGGCCACTTGTTTTCTCCTGGCACTGCGAACTGTCATAGGCGTTGTGAACTCCACTGCAAACTCATTTCTGTTGGAAATACTAAAACAACTGAGAGGGGGGGTGAATCAGTTGTTTATAAGCTTAAACAATTTTATTCCTTTTAAAATTGTTATTAATATTCCTTCATGTGTCTTCTACCAACATACAGCATATGGACAGTAAGAATAAAGATCATCAGTCACACATAAAATATACACAGAGACAGATTTTCACGAGGAAACCCATAAA
>SNQJ01S0039065.1:52918-68544 GCA_010110895.2 Picea sitchensis
ATTATTCAGTGTGTTTTATGCAATTCCTCGAAGTGGAACTACTCTAAACCTTTCATAAAAGGAGTTATAGCAAAAATGGCATACCTTGCTTAATTCTGGCTTATTCTAGAGAGCAACCTTGTAGAGCGTGCCCCACACAAAATATTTGATGAATAGATCTAAAACTATTACAAAGAATACTACAAGATGTAATATAACCAACACAATTGGTCTCACTGAATTTGGATCTATTATGAAGAAGTTATGACATTTTTACCCGAAACACCTGATTTTGACTAGTTTCAAGACTAGCCACAAACCCTATTTTCCACGGAGTGTAACTCCAAAAATACAAAGACCCACAAGTTGAATTTTTAACCATAGATACTTGGCTATGTTTTCTCACTTGCAAAGAAATTTTAGGATCTGAATCATTATATAAAAAAATTTATAGTGAAAATGGTGAGATGACCTGTAAATAACATACCTTAGAAAGCACCATCAAAAGAATTTATCCTTCCTTGAATTTTGGCCTTCTTTTCTTCACTTTCCTTAGAATTTCATCTTATATATCCTTGGTTACCCCATTCACCTATAGATATTCAATATCCTCAAGTGTTCCACACCAAAAATGCACAAGAAGCTCTCACAAGAAGCTCTCCATCAATACTCCAAAATATATTCCCACAAGAAGCTCTCCATTGATCCACAAAAAGGATGATCTACAAAAGAACATTGCTATCTTATTTATACTTTCATCCTTTAGGTCTCTTAACCCATTTTTAGGTCACTTAATCCATTTCTAGGTCACTTAACCTATTTTCCTTATTTTAGGGTTAACCACTTTCCATAAATAGAAAGTTCTCCAATACTTTAACATTTAAATATTCCTTCTTGATTTGTCACTTCTCTTGATTATTTAAATAATCCACCTTGAATTTGTTGTCTTTAATTTATCATTTTAAATAATAACCATTTCTAGGTCACTTAACCTATTTTCCTTATTTTTTAGGGTTAACCCACTTTCCATAAATATTCCTTCTTGATTTTTTCACCTTACTTTATCATTTCTTGATTTTTTGTCCACTTCTCTTGATTATTTAAATAATCCACCTTGAATAAATAATATTAACCCATTTCTAGGTCACTTAACCTATTTTCCTTATTTTAGGGTTAATACACTTTCCATAAATATTCCTTCTTGATTTTGTCACCTTATTTATGTTTCTTCTTTTAGGTAACTTTGACTTCTTTGACTTTGGGGCTTCAAGCCTTCATGTGAGGGTCCTTCATCTTCATTAAGGCCATAACTCTCAAACCGGGGAGGTTATGTGACATTCCACATACCACGAAATGGCATGACAAGCACTATCCATCTAGGATAGTTTCACCCCTAATTTCCTTTATCTTCATCCTCATTATTCCTCATACCTGTATGTCCTCCAACCATTCTTCTAGGATAACTCAATCAGTAAAGAGTCTTCTTGTGGTATTTCACCATAAGGGTGCCACTTTGGAGTTCATCATTTGTACACCTTATCAATCATGATAAGAAAATAATGAAACATGGGTCCTCCAACCATTCTTCTAGGATAACTCAATCCATAAAGCGTCTTCCGTGAGGGCTTCACCATCAGGGGACCACTTTGGAGTTCATCCATTTGTGCACCTTATCAATCATGATAAGACAATAATGGAGTCTATCTATCATTTTCGGTGTGCATCATATACCAATGGAACCACATCGATCATATTCATCATGTATCAATGAAAATCATTGATCCATCTTCATCTATCATTCTCATCCAAGGACAATACATATATATTACATAAATCATCAATCAATCAATCCTTTGACATCAATCAATCACTTGACATCAATCAGCCAATCCAATCAATCAAACCATTGGCATCAATGACAACATGATCAGCAGACCTTCCACCCCAAACAAATGGCTTGAGGTTGTAAATCAAATGATTGTGTATATCCTTTGCATGTATAATTCAAATAACCCCACACATGAAATAGAGCCTTCCCTATGTCCAACATAGCTACAATGAAGCCCTACAAAGCTCAACCAAACACAACCCCTTCCAGGTGGGGTTGGGATTCAACCATTGGGTCCCCATAGATGTTGCACTTCCCTTTGCGGTCACCTTAACCGACTCATATCATACTCCAGGCCCCAGTGAAAAAATCCACTGGTTCATTGAGTGGATCTAGCACATCCACTAATATGTTCAGGGATATCTTAGAGAATTCCAATGACAAGTAAAAGCTTGATTGCCATGATTAATATCCGGTGCCATAAGTTCAATCAATCAATCCTTTGACATCAATCAATCACTTGACATCAATCAATGACATCAATCAATCAAACCATTGGCATCAATGACAACATGATCCAACAGACCTTCCACCCCCAAACAAATGGCCAAACTGAGGTTGTAAATCAAATGATTGTGTATATCCTTTGCATGTATAATTCAAATAACCCCCACACATGAAATGAGAGCCTTCCCTATGTCCAACATAGCTACAACCAAGCCCTACATAACTCAACTGGCCCTTTCAGGTGGGGTTGGGATTCCAACCATTGGGTCCCATAGATGTTGCACTTCCCTTTGCGGTCACCTTAACCGACTCATATCCTGCTCCAACTGAAGCTGAAAAAGCCACCTGGTTCATTGAGTGGATCTAGCACATCCACTAATAGGTTCAGGATATCCTACAGAATTCCAATGACAAGTAAAAACAGTGCCATGATTAATATCGGGTGCCACATAAGTTTCAGGTGGGCGAAAAAGTTTGGTTTCACTTGCAGAAAGAACACCTTATAGGACCCCATCGGAAGCTTCGCCCACTCTATTATGGGTTGTACAGTATCACCAAGGCCATGGGGGATAATTCTTTTGATCTCAATATTCCTCCTTTCCTTGGCCTGCACCTAGTGTTCAACATGGATCTCCTTCGCCCTTATTTTCCACCACTATTGGACACCTCAGAAGCAGAAGAACAACTGACACCAACAGAGATCAACCCTTACTACATACAATAGGAATCCAATGATCATATTTTGGACACATATATCAAGGGCACTCGACAGCAAAGGATCCAGCTTTATCGAGTCATCAAAGCAGGGTAGCTCCTGCACCAAGGCAAGTGGCTCACCCGAGGCCAAATTCAACAGAAATTTCCTCATCTGATGGGGGACCTCAATACAATGGAGACCATTTATTCCTAAGGAGGGTGTATTGATCCAAATGGATATCGGTTTCCACCCACCTTTTCCAACTGGCTCAAAACAGTTTTCTAGCAATTTTGGTAATTTAGTATTTTTAGCAGTTTTCACTTTTGGAGCCTTTTTTAGGCCCTAAACGATGTTTTTTTGGGAAAATAGGTTTTCAATATGCAATTTCCTTATATATTTCACCTAAAATTAATCTCCTCGATGATACCCTTCCAACCGGCTATCATACACCTAAAACGGAGATCGTATGCAAAAGTTACGACCCCGAGAAGTTGATGTACTAACTTACCCAAACAGGGCCCACATGAATTTTGGCGCTTCATCTCCTAGGGTTAGGTTTTGGATGTCTAGGATTTTTGACATTCCTTCTTATTGTAAAAATTCCTTCAGAGCCTCATTGTATTCATCTTCTTGCAAATGAGCACAGCCATCACATCTCTTCTCAGAGATAAGCCGCTACCATTCCAGCAAACTTGTTTCTGTTGCATTTTACAGTTTCTAGCTTTTTTCTTTATTAATAGAAAACCAGTTTTACTGTATCTCTTTTATTTTGTGTTAAGAACCTATTAATAATCTGTATTCATTTCATTCTTCTCATAAAATCCAGATCAATTTCTATCTTTCTTGAATGAATTGTAGCTTTTGAGGATCAATGGTTGTATTTCATTTATAGATTCTTGAGCAGCAAAGGGTTTGTTGTGATTCCCTATAAATCATTGTGTTAATTCAAGTAGATTTCTAATTCATTTTTCAGAGAGGATATTTGTTTAATGGATGATCTACTTTATGTTAACTTATCCTTTCTTCCATATTCCATCTTATAATCCATTTTTATAATATTATTTTCAATTTCCTTATAACTTCAGGGTGTTTGTGTGACTCCATTGCCCAATGGTGTAGCCTACTAATCTATAGTTTGCTACCCTCTCCCTTTCTTTCTCAATATTGTTGATCCACCTATTCAAACCAAAACTTATCTTTTACATTCTAATGGGTTTTGATCTTACACTTTAGTAGTTAAAGTGTGACTTCCAGTGCTAACAGGTGGAAACATTGAAGGAATTGGCTTGCAGGGCCCATTTTAGTAGTAGGTCCCAGTTTGGATATTTGGGGTCTGGAACCTTCCAGAGTCATTTTCAGGAATAATACAACATTTTTTGGGGTAAAAATTTTTCAATCATAGCTCACATCCTCTTAAGGCTATTCTACTCATCAAGGCCTTTCCAATGATGCAAACATTACCTCAATCAGAGCTTGTATGTGGAAGTTATGCCTCCTGCAAGTTGACCTACCTTGTTGACCACCATGGTATGAGTGGATGCCATGTCAACCCCCATTACTTATACATGTGGGGCTAGCCACATGTGGACTTCCAATAATATTCTATATGGTTCAAAACCTTATCACTAAGTGAGGGTTGAAGATGGAAAAACCCTAATTTTAGACATCTATTGGGCTATGTTAAATACTGGTTCACTAGGAAGAGATGAGGTTCCATTATTTTCCATTGTACTTCTTCCATAGTTTAGTAGATAATCCAAGGTGTGGGATTTGAGAGCATAGTAGAGGTAGGAATAAAATTATATAGTATCCATTCAAGCCACAATCATAGGAAACTCCAGAGTGAGTGCCCATTTCTTTATATTTTCATTCATAACTGAAGAAAAGAGAAAAAAGCATAGGCCTCACCTTATATATGGGTTTTCTCCTATATCGAGTTTCCCAGGATACATCTTGTGTTCAATTGTGTGGATGGCATTTATATTTTCATGTTCTTTCATTTTCATTTTCAATTATTTTCAAAAATCTAAGAAATAAGCTAGTAATAATTAATCTAGGATATAAGGAAATAACTTGCATAATCTAAGACTTCAAAATATTATAAGATTTATTGTGATGAACTATTATAATGGAATATCCATGAAAATTTATATATCAACATCTTGGTTCCATGATACTTCAAGTAGTTGAGTGACCCTCTTTAATGGCGCATTTCGAGCAACTTGGAAGAAAAAAATTGCAGCAAGTGATTTCTTCATGTTAAGAAGGCCAACAAGCAATTCTTCATCAGTCTGACCATATGAAGGATGAACTACATGACATTCCTTCACTATTATCCTTGCACACCACTTAATCTCAACATATTACAAAATTTGTCTCTAGCTATATTTTTTGTTTCATCATCTTAGGATCGACTATCCACCAAAGGTATGCAGTTGCAAATCTCAAGAAGGCCAAGGAGAGGGGAAACTCTTGCTATGAGATAAGGAAGGAGTGACAATGTAGAGTTAGAATATGAGATCCTCCAACTATGGAAAATATGGGTTCATGGGGGACAAATATATTGGGGTGTAGGTATCACTAAGGTGATGGATAAAAAATTATTCTAATTGGCCAAATGGGAACCCTCTATCAAATGTAGACAACATTGATTAAGAACAAACATGGTCATGCAAAAGTTTATTTTACTTGTTCATACTGTTACTCACCTAAATGTTTCACTTAAGTATCGTAAGTATCATATGTACCTTACTAAGTGTCACATGCATTTCCAAGTGTCGTATGCACCTTAATAAGTGTTGTATGCACTTTATTAAGTATCACAACTTCGAGACAATGGAATAACATTTGTCATAATCCATAGACATTGTGGAGGAGAAACAATCATCATGAGAAGGTCAAAACAATGCCTTTTACCTTGAGATTTTGACCATTTTTTAAGGTCAACACTCCCTTGTCCATGTATAGGGAGCATTGAACTCTTGTCAATGCTCCCCTACCCATGTATAGGGAGAATTATCAACACCTTGTGCTCAATATTGTGGGAGTGTTGAAGTGGTTCGAGGGAGTTATGGCTAGCCCACCTTATTCTGAGGGTTAGTTCCGAGAATATGAGGTCAAGGATTCGAGTCATATCTGATGGCTCCATCTTACGTAAACTCAATATCCATGAGATAAGATAAATCCCAACTTATGGAGATAAATACTCAACCATTTCCCAAAATACTCCATGATTGTTACGCCTCCAAATCCTATATAATGAGTGCATTCAACGGTGAAAAGAGGAGGAGAATCCATAAGAGCATCATAATTATGATCTTAATACATTTAGGACAAGGTTGGATAGGATATCTTGGAGGAGTTGCTACAACATCAATGTTGGATTGTAAGTGTTTCACCATGGCTTTCTATTAATACATAACTTGGCCTATTCCCTTCATGTTTTGTGTCATTGTCTCATTCATGTTTATTGTTATGATATTCATCATAGATAGATCTGTTTTCATTTAACAATCTAGTGTAGAAGAAGGTGGTTTCTTTTTGTTCCATGTAGGTCTTTTCTTATGCCTAGGAGCTTGGTAAACAAGGTCAAAGGATGGAGTAGCGAAGACAACCGATGTAAGAAGGTAAGTCCCCCATCTCTTTCTTCACATTTGATTGTCGAAGTAGGCCTAAAGGGAAGTTAGTGTCCATTTGTTTTCATTTGTATTTGGATCAAAGAGAGGTCTTGGTCCAAAAGGGGGTTTCCACTATCTGTAGGGGGAACTTAACCACAACAGAAAATCGATGACTCCATTGGGGAAAGATTTTATTATTCTTTCCTTGGTTTCTTTTAGCCTTCTGAAATCTTGTTTAATCTTTTTTATTTTGATGCTTTTTATTTGAACTCTTCCTGATCTTTGTTGAATCTGGGAAACATTTTGTGTTTTTTCAACCATTTCCAAGCTTCAACACTCCCCTCTAGTGGCCTACAGAGTGTTGAAAACCCAAGTCAATGCTCCCTATCAGTATTTTGGGAAGTGTTGACCTATGTTCAATGCCATGTCTACCTTATTACATGAGCGTTGATCTCCTTTTTGGGTTATTTTTAAGCTCATTTTGCCTCTTTTTCCTCGGATTATTGATTCATAGCTTTGCCTCGGAGTCTTTTATGATTGGTTATGACTTTGTTTGATAGAAAGAATTGTGATTACCATCTTTTCTTGCCTCTTTTGAGTTTGCAAATCCTTCAAAATTATGGAATTAGCATGATTTCCTTGGGCTAACCTAATCCTTTGGCCAAAGGTTGTGTTTCTAGTAGTTTGATCCTCATCACGAAGGTTTTCAAACTTCTATTATATTGATTTCAAAAATTTCTAAGTGTTTCACTTGATTGATTTTGAAGTCTTCTTCATTGATTTGGAATTGCAATGGTTTCTTTGAGCATTGTTTTTGAGCTTCTTATTGTCTTCTTTGGAAAGATTTTGACCCTTTGAATGTTAGGAGCTCTATAGTCTTATTGCAACTTGGAATTTATTTTTTATTATTGATACTCATTTTTTGAGTTTTTCAAAAAGTGATTTCCTTTCTCTTTTACAATTTTGATTCCTTGGTTGAACAAGTTTTGAATCTTTTCTTACACTTGGACTCTTTCGGTTCTCATAAAAATTTTGAGTGCATTCTTGTTTGGATTATTTTTCTATTTGTGTTCCTTTGTTGTAGAATTGAATTATTTCATTATTAATTGAAAGTAAGGAAGAAAAAAAATCTTGCACTTGATGTGATTTCATTGCATATAGAACCAGACAAATAGAAATTTGTGCATTCTTAGAAGTTTTGTTTTGGTACATGTTTTGAAAAAGCTAGTCTTGCATTTGCTTTAGGATTTCAGAAACATTTATTTGATAGTTTGGCATCATTCTTCTCTCCATTTAAGAGGAAAATTGAAAATTTGCATGATATTGAGTGCTTGTTTATATTAAGAAGAAAAAGAGCTCTTCTCCTTTCCATAGTTAGAATTCATTGAATGAAATATTTGGCATTTTATTCTTGCTGCATGGTTTTGAAGTTGAGTCACAACATCATCAGTTTCATCTCTATGGACCTTTCTGAGTAAAAATAACCATTTAAATCAACCAATGCACTAATAAAATCAATTAGACATTTTTTTATTTATAGCACACCAACAATAGTCTAAGGATAAAGCCTTTGGATTAGGGTGAACTAAGTTAATTATCCAAGGATACTAAAAAAGACTGTAGAACACTAAAGAGTGAAAAAATCCAACTCTCATATAGGCATAGCTGGGAACCCCCTCTTACACACGGGATAAACAAGAGGTCATGTGCGGAAGAACAGTGGATATTAACCCTCCAAATATTGACTAATCGTAGTGTAAAGAACATATATTGGGGGTTTTTCTTGAGTGTTATTGGTTCATTTGGTCTCGGTGCTTCATGAATATTGAATTCGTTTGAGGTCCTCACTAGTATTACTGGTACACTTATATTTAGTTCTCTAGAATAGGTTTAGACTTTGTTATCCTACCCATACGTTCGGTCCCAACTATCGACTATACTCCCCCGGAGGCCGACTGTGAGTTGGTAACCCTAGTAACCTTTTATAGGTATAGAGGTTACAATGAGGGGCTTCCCATGGTACCTATGAAAGACATTGTATCACACTTTCAGTACCCTTGGAAGGTGATCCCATGAAGAAAGGTTTTCTTGCATCAAGAAGGGATTTTACATGGAGGTTGGGGTAATTTCTTCTCATATCTTCGCTAACTCCTTGACATCTCATATTTGCAAGATCATTTTATGTATTTTTTTTTGGTTGATTACCTGTAGTTTATTTTTAGGGGTTTGGTCTTTTGGAGTTCTTAGTTGGCCTTAGGAATCATTAAATTTTCATCGTGGCCCTTCAAGGGATTCAAAGATCTCGCAGAATGCAAGTTTTAGATCATGAATTCTAGGAGCCTCAACACAATCGTTCTAATGAAGGAATTATTGACAAAGAAATGACTTTTGAGGTGAGGAGTGTAGCTCCTAGAAGTGAACAGCTTGAACCAACCACAACCTTCGTAGAAGGTGTTGTACCTTATGCAAATCCCCCTTTAACGAATCCACTTGGCCCACTATTCGTTGAACAACCATCCATGATATTTTCCTGATGCTTATTCTTCTTACCATTTAATAAACTAGTTCATCCACTAGGAAATATTTTGGCATGAACCCACTGACATTTGAATTTATAGAGGGATTGGGAGTTTCACCTCCTCTATCCACAACTCATGTAGTTTATCTCTCAAGAGTGCAAACCACTATTGTTGGTGATTCTTCTTTACTAGGAATATATGTGACCCAAATTACTCTGACACGACCACTTGTGAGTACATCTCTCTTCGCACATGGGTCAGGTAATATTCCTACTTCGCTAGTTCCACATATGCATACACCAATTTCTTTACTTGGTCATCCCATCAGTCAGATGGCTAATAATCAATTCATTCACACAACCACAATTACACAAGCTACTCAACCTACATCTCCCACTTTAAAAATGGGGAGTTCTTTTATACCATTCATTGGAGGTCAATCCTCAATGGGAGACTAATCTTTAACTAGGGGTCAACCTTTTGTTGGGGGTAAAAAATTAGCTGGGGGGAAACCTTTAGATGTAGGGAAAACTTTTTTTGGGGGGAAACCCCCATCCATGGGGAAAAATACTATGTGGGGGAAACAACAATAATCCTGGGGACAAGCCACTACTGCAAGTCCTTCCATTACTACTACTAAAATCATGTATCCTAGACAATTGTATCTAGGAGTTGCAAACCCTTTATGGGCTCAACCTAATCTGGCGTGAATTCCTTAGTAAGGAAATTTTCCCAATCAATTCATGAACCCCATGATTCCAACACAACAACTCCCTCAAAAATAGTATACGATGGGACCATAAGGACAATTATAGTATATGGGAGGTCCATCATGTCAACCACTGTACATGGGAAGATAATCGGGTCAACCATATTACATGGGGGAACCATCAGGCCAACTGAAATACATGGGGGGCCATCATGTCAACTGCAGTACATGGCAAGTCCATTGGGTCAACCAAAATACATGGGGGGGCCCTCAGGTCAGCCACAATACATGGGGGGACCATCAAGTCAACTACAATACATAGGGGGGACATATTTTCATCCACGGTACATGGGAGGAACATCTGGTTTTTCCATGCAAACGCAACCTGTATATGGTCCTACTAGTGTTCCCATGCCACATGATTACTACTAGTATCTACAAGCTAACCAAAAAATTCCATTTGTATCCACTTTGGACCTACCAGATTTGTCATGCCTGACCAATGATCCCATACTTCATGCTCCATTCTGGCCACTAATCCCTTCTAAGCTACCCTCAGATATCCCAAAGTTTGATAGAAGACCTAGAGAAGATCCCAATAATCATGCAATGACCTTAAATATTTGGTGTTGTTCTAACTCCTTGATGGATGATTCTATTCATTTATGACTTTTCCAGAGAACCCTCATGAGAGAAGCATCAAAATGGTATATTGAACTTCGAAGAAACTCCTTTGGTGACTTTAATACTCTTTCTATGGCTTTCTTGACTCATTTCCAACTACCGATTTGATATGAAACCGGTACGGAGCTTTTAACCTCGCTTAGGAAATCCACCTCTACCCGTATATATGATCATATTCATATGGCAACAACAATTCATTAAATCCCAAATTTCAAACCAACTCTTGGAAGATTGGCTTACCAAGTAACTACTACCACCCATTGCTAGAGATGTCTCCATGGGAGGTGTTCTCACTAAAGATAAGTTGATTAGTCATGCTCAATATTTGGACTTGGTATTCCTTGTCCAACACACTTTATGACTTAATCCCTCATGCTCCTCGTCCGTCAACCGATCCATCAAGGCCAACTCAGGAAGCCCATACCAATGGCATGGTGGGTTATGTTACCAACACCAAAAATGCTCCCTATCCTACACATACCTCTGAGGTGAATGCGATACAATCCACTTCATCTTAACAACCTGGAGGAAAGAATAAAAATAAGGGTAGATCCAAACAATGTTCTAATGACTAGGAGAACACAAAACCTTAAATGACTACTAAGAACAAAGTGAAAAGGGAAGAGAAGTTTCCCTGCATGATTTGTACGAAGGACCACTACACAAAATACTGCCCTCATCATGAGGAAGTCACAAAATTTCTGAAAAGTACCACCCAACCTGCAATATTAACTGACCCTTTCCTACCTTAGCATCAACAAATGATTTCTCAAAATCTTTCCCCTCCACAAGGGGGAAATACATGTCATTCCCACCATGGGGATACTTCCTCAAGCACTACCCAAGTTTTTATGTGTAAGGAGATGATTAGTCTAATGACTAGAGCTAAGACTTATGACACTTCTTCATAAAATCATGCCAATGGAGGTGCTACGAATAATCCCTCCACTTCAATTCCTCCTCCATATTCCACCCCTCTCTAGATCGAGAGGCTTGTTGCTAACTCACTATTTTACCCACCCAAGAGAACAATTCGAAAATCAATTTTAAATCCAAGTTCATGTGCTACTCAAAGCTACAACATTGTTGAAGATTTGGCACAAGAACCTTGTACTATGTCGATGCTTGAAGTTGTAAAAAGCTATCCAAGTCAATGTAGAACCTTTTTTTCATCCAAAAGAGATGTGGATACAGAAACGTCAAATGTGATTACACTTGATTTGGACTATTTTAAACCGAGGCTATCCCACCACCTAACATTCCAAATTCAAGCTATGGTTCATGGGAATAACATCCATCACATTTTTTTGGATGAACGGACCTCCACTTTGTCATGTCATTGTCTTGTTGGAGAGCCATTGGTTCTGCTAAACTTAACTAGACTCCTACCACCCTTAAATAATTTGATGGACATGGTTTCCAAACTTACAAAATTTTGCAATCTTTCATTGTGGAATTGAAGTGAAAAACCGTTTATGTAACCATTGAAGTGGTTGATGCACCCCTGGATTATAATTTGTTGCTTGGTCACAATTGGTTCTATGTGATGATTTTCGTTGCATCTTCATTTTTTTTCCTTTTGAAATTTCCCCATCAAGGGAAAATTGTGATCGTTGACCATCTTGAATATTGCATGACATATATCAATAACCACTCAACGAATAATATGCTTTTCCTGGGACATTCTAATATTGAGTACAAAATCATGGGGGTAGGTCTCCTCAAGGATTCCTCATTCATGGGAGTTTTTAATTTACCTCCCCTGATCCCCCACATCAGGTTTCCATGTTAAACATCATTTCGGCTACGGTGTGATGATCCCGTGAATATTTTTATCCTTGGGTAGAATCTATCCAATCTAAATTAAATCCCTAGGCGACACCAAGACACTTAGTCCAAAAGGGTCAAGTATTTTACTAGATTTGGTACCTAAACCTTCCCTTCCTCTGCCTATATCAATTGATCCTCTTTATTCCTCCCTCTCTAGTGAACCTATTCCTATTAGTAACCAAGAGTATAAGCGTGTGAAATAGAAGAGTAAGTAGATGAACCGAAGTTTGGGGGCATGTATCCAACCTTTGGACATCATATTGGAGTTAAGCCACCAACTTCTTATGATAAGGTTGGGGGAAAAGTACCAACCTTTGGACATCATGTTGGGAAAAAACCCATCGATAGGTATCAATCAATGTACCAACCTCTAGACATCATGTTGGAAAGAGGCTCGTTCATGGGCATTATACCGAGAATATTTTAGTCTCGGTTTGAAGATCGTTAAACTTAAAAATGATCCCGAGCACAAATCCAGTGTTTATTTCAACCTCGTTAAAAAATTAAGTAGACTACGAGCATACTTTCTCACCCTTCAAGCTCGTTAAACCATGAAGATTCACCTTTCGAGTGGTAGTTTACCCCTTTTTGGGCATCGTAAGACTAACTATGAAAAAGGTATACTATGGTCAATCATGACTAGAAGAGTTATCCCTTGTTTTTTTTTACACTTTTTCGATCTTGGGAGACTAAATTTACAAAAAGGAACACCACTGGAGTCTTCTTTAAGATCTTTTTAGACTCTCTAAACATGAAAATACCACCAAGATTTCCTTCTTTGGGCTCGTAAAATTATGCATTGAAGGACCCATATAGGACCGAACCCCTCCTTCTTCAATTTCATTAAACATGTGTTGAGGGACACATATAAGATGAGATATACCAAGCATCTTTTATCCTCCTTAAGCTTGTTAAAAAAAAAAGAGGTACTCACCAATCTTGGTGGGGAAAAAATTGAAGGAAGTGGTTCAAGTTTTTGGAAAACATTATGGAAGTTGTATGTTGTCTCCCTTGAACATGGAATTTGTTTGCATCTCATCTTCCAGTTGGATAATCTGCTTGTGTCTAAGTCATACCAATCCTATGAGTCTTCATACTCCTTCGACCCACCTAAAGAGTGCCATGGTGATCGTCACGCTATGTTTTGGTCTATCTCTCAGTTGAGTCAATGTTGTCAAGTCATTGTTTGTGCCTCACAATTTTCAAGGGAAGTTTCACCTCAAACCAACCATTCTACAATATTACCAACCTTTATCCTCGTGTCATTCCATACTCATTTGATCCACCATCTTACATCACTTTCCGGTGTTTATTTCATGTTGATGATGGGGGACACATCATGGCCCTCCTTCGATGAATTAGACTTAGAAACTAGTTAGTACCTTGGATCCTGCATGCCTCAATGGCATGTTTCCTTTCCTTTGACAGTAGGTTTACACCATTGGCCTACGATCAAATGATTCTATGGATGTTCAAATTCAACTCATTTATTCACATTCGTTGGAATGTACTTGTGTACCTTGGGAGTCATTGTCATCATTGTTGATTTCCCTTAGACTTGTTAATGGTATACGTTAAATGAATGGTAATCAAGTGGTTTCTACCATGTTTGACATCAAGACATCTATTCACATGGATAGAAATGTATTGTTTCAGGATTAGGGTGAAGACCTTAGGTTTGGTGCTCAATCTATTATATGCTTTGCCCATGCTGCATCGGAGATCATTTGAGTATGCAGTAGATTCTATTATAACCACCATATTGGGAATCTCACTAATGCATATGTTGTCACATATATTCAACTTGTATTGGTTTGTGGCTATGTTTTTCTCATATCGTAGCTCTATTGTGTATTCTTTCGTGGCTATGATGAGATCATGTCATGGAGGTATGGATCCACATTGTATCTTTGGTGGCCATATCCTTAGTTAGTAATTTCATGGATCTGTGGTGTATTGGTCAATGACCATGCTTTGAGTCAGTTTATTATGGGCATGGGTATGCCTGCCTCAGGGATGATACATATATACTCTTTGATGTTTATTTTTCAGCTTCCACCAGGTTCTCCTACTCCAGTGCCCTTGCATTAATATTTTTGTAAAATGTTTCAACCATCAATTTCTCCTCCAACCTCACACTTTAGGGGGAATTTGTTACACACCTAAATGTCACACCACCAAATGTCGCACTTAAGTGTCGTAAGTATCATATGCACCTTACTACGTGTTTCATGCACTTTACCAAGTTTCATATACACCTTACTAAGTATCGCATGCACTTTATTGAGTGTCACAACTTTGAGACCATGGAAGAACAATTGCCATAAACCAAAGTCATTGTGGAGGAGAAAAAATCATCATGAAAAGGTCGAAACAATGCCTTTTACCTTGATATTTTGACCATTTTTTAAGGTCAACACTCCCCTGCCCACATATAGGGAGCGTTGAACTCTTGTCAACGCTCCCCTACCCACGTATAGGGAATGTTTTCAACTTCTTGTGCTCAGTGTTGGGGGAGCATTGAAGTGGTTAGAGGGAGTTATGGCTATGCCACCTTATTCTAAGGGTTAGTTCTGAGAAGATGAGGTCAAGGATTTCAGTCATATCTCATGGCTCCATATTAGGTAAACTCAATATCTATGAGATAACCTAAATCCCAACTTATGGAGATAGATACTCAACCATTTCCCAAAATATTCCATGTTGATTAAGCCTCAAACTCATGTATAATGAGTGCATTCCAAGGTGAAAAGACGAGGAGAATCCATAAGAGCGTCATAATTCTGATCTTAAGACATTCATGGGATGGATGGATAGGAGAGTTTAGAGGATTTGTTGCAATGTCAATGTTGGATTGTAAGTGTTTCACCATGGATTTATATTAATACATAGCTTGGCCTATTCCCTTCATGTTTTGTGTTATTGGCTCATGCATGTCTATTGTTGTGATATTAAACATAGATAGATATATTTTAATTTAACAATTTAGTGTAAAAGAAGGTGGTTTCTCTTTGTTTTGTGAAAGTCTTTTCTTATTACTAGGAGCTTGGTCAACAAGGTCAAATGCTGGAGCAACGAGGACATCCAACGTAACAAGGTAAGTCCCTCGTCTCTTTCTTCTCATTTGAATTTCGAAGTATGTCTAAAGGGAAGTTAGTGTCCATTTGTTTTCTTCTATCTTTGGATCAAAGAGGGGTCTTGGTCCAAAGAAAGGTTTCACCTATCCGTAGGGGGGAACTTAACCACAACACATACC
>SNQJ01S0039065.1:68583-81714 GCA_010110895.2 Picea sitchensis
TGTTATTTGTGCATAACGATTAATTGCAATGTCTCTGTATGAACAATGCCAAGGATAAGACTGTGGTCAAAATTAACTTAATATATATAAAGGAAAACTAACTACACATCACATGGGAGGCATCACTAAAGTGGTTGTACTTATCATTTCTAGAACTTCTTCCAAATACCCTAAAGGTGATTGCAAATAATAAGAGGGGTCTTGGTCCAAAGCAGAGTTTAACCTATCCGCAGGGGGGAACTTAACCACAACACATACCATAAACAATAATTATATATTATGTATTTAAATGATTGGATTCCATGACTAATCATGTTATTTGTGCATAACGATTAATTGCAATGTCTCTATATCAACAATGTCAAGGTTAAGATTGTGGTCAAAATTAACTTAATATATATAAAGGAAAACTAATTACACATCACATGGGAGGCATTACTAAAGTGGTTGTACTTATCATTTCTAGAACTTCTTCCAAATACCCTAAAGGTTATTGCAAATAATTCCTCACTCATGATCAAATGACTTAACAAAGAAGATAAGACAATGTCATCAATGTCATTGTCTTATAAGGAAAAAGGAAAAGTAACCCTTATCATTTGTGAAATTTCTTCCAAATTCCCCAAAAATGATTATAAAGACTTGGTATATTAAGATGAAATGTTAATGAAGAAGATAAGGAAATGACATCAATACCATTGTCTTATAAGGAAAAATGATAAGTGGTCCTTATCATTTCTAAGATTTCTTCCAAATTCACCAAAGGTGATTGCAAATATTCTCTAAATCATAATGAAATAATTTAATAGAAAAGACAACACAATAACATTAATAACATTGTCATATAAAGAAAATAAAAAAGTGTACAAAACAATCATATCAATTCCCTTATTAAAAAAAAAAATAACACTATGAACATATACCTACTTTGTTCAAAAAATAACTCGTCTTTGACAAAATTATTTACACATACATAAAATTATCATTAAAAAAGTTCCAAATAGAAACCATTCAAATGATGAAGCTGTTAAGCCCTAATATTGGCTCATTACCCCTTAATTGGGGCATATTATATTAGTAATGTTATTTTATTTATGTTGTCTTTAGGCCATTAGTTGTAATTATACCTCCTAGTCTCCTATATATATACCAAGGAGACATTTTCATTTTGAATCATCTTGTACTTGAACATTTAAGAGGGGTAAAAGGAGGTTTCCCCCTCGAAGAGGCTTATTATTTGAAATAATCTCTTTTTCAAGGCGTTGAGTACTTTTCCTGAGGTTTTTCTATGCTATATTGATGTTTGGTTCTTAACATATGGTATCAGAGCTCAAGGTCTTGGGGTTTCGCTGCTACATCTAAGACATCGTGGAATTTTTGCTATAACTATTTCTTCTCTGAGAGGCTCTTTCTATGCTAGTATTGATGTCTGCTCTAAGAGAAAGTAGACGTGAAACCAAGGTCTTGCTCATTGCCAAGCATCTACATCGGAATTTTGGTTGTCTTGTTTTCTGGCATAACGCTTTTGGCAGATCATATCCCACTGATTCTCAAAGATCATAATTTCATTCACTGTAACTAGCCAAAGATCTCAATTGTTTTGTATATCCAAATGAAGTTTCAAGTAATGATTGCAAATGGAGGAACTATTAATATTCTCAAGAAAATGCAATAAGATCATTACTTGGGGAATATATGTAATGAATAGCCCAATGATTTCTTTACATACCAAGGGTGGTGATAAACAGAATTAGGGAATCCATAATGGTTACAATCATTAGGGACAAATATGGCTTTTAATTTTCAAGAACTCTTTATGAAATTCCTTTTATTGAAGGAAAATAAATTGAGTTAAGGAGTATCACAGCAGTCAAGGTGATGTTTCCAATGGCATGACAAAATTATTGAGGGCATCAAGGGCATTATTGCACCACTATGCTCAATAGATGTTCAAACATCTAGTTTTATCTATTCCTCTAGATCTCCAGAGATCATTGATAAGCATTCCAAAGTATTTGAAGTTGATATCTCCTGTTCCACTCAAAATCATGATCATGAAATCTACCTAATTCCTGGGAGTGTTACTCCTAACATCGCCATACAGATATTGTTATGCCTATAAGATTGAAATTGAGTGCATGGCTAATAAATGCTAGAGGATGGCATTATTAGACTAGCCAAAGTTCTTACTTTACACCAGCAGTAATGGTATTGAAGAAAGATAGCCTACATGATGTCCACAGATTATAGAGAGCTCAATAAGATCACTATTAAAGATAAGCTTCAGTCCTAATAATACATGAATTGTTAGATGAACTACATGAGCAATATATTTCACAAAATTGATCTTCGTTCAGGGTATCAACGTGGAATGAATTAGTGAAGAAGATATCCCAAAAACAACATCTAAACTCTTCATGATACACATTGTGAATTTTTGGTCATGCCTTTTGGCCTTACAAATGCATCTTCCTCATTCCAAGGGTTGATGAATCTATTTTCAAGCTCCTTCCTTGAAAATTCTAGGCATATTTTTTGATGATATACTATCTATACAAGTCTTGGGAGGATCATAAAAAAATGGGTTAGACAAGGTGCTAAGCAACTACTTGAAGGAGAAATACTACATGCCAAACCATCCAAAATGTTTTGGAGGAAGGAGGTAGAGTATTTTAAGCCTATATTGTATCTCATGAATAAATGTACATGTAGACTCATCAAGATTAAGGCCATGATGATCACGATTCCCAAAACATTGCACCCATGATTTTGGCTCATGTTACTACTCAAGTTTGTCTTCGAACTATGAAAGAATAAAGATCTTACCAAAGAGACTAACCATATAGCTGATGTGACACTTTTCATGGGCTCCAGAGGCAACCAAAGCTTTGAACAACTTAAAGAGGATGTGAAAGCCTAAGGTCTTGACTACACTCCTCCACTACAGCAAAACCTTTATCAGGAAATGTGATGCCCTGGAAAATGGAATTGCGCCGCCCTAATGTAAGAAGGCCCTCAGTTTGAAAGCTGACTCACCATGTGGGAAGGACTGCTAAAACCCATTTATGAGAATGAAATGATGGTAATACTACATTGAAGAATGACGCCCTTTACCTAATAGGTGGCACTTCAAAGGTCAAAAGATCATGATAGTCTTTAAATACTTGAACAACATATCTTCGTATATATCATCAAAATGGGTAACCAAGATATTGGGTTATGATTTTGAAATCACTATAAAAAGGGGAAGCAAATGTTGTATAGATGCACTCTCAAGAAAGGATTAGATGTTCACAGTCTTTGTGTTATCTCTACTATCCAACCCATTGATAAGGAAGGGTGGGATGAATTGAAAATGATGAAAAAGTGTGGACTCTCATCTGAAGGTTGTTGTGAATGATTCCAATGTATCAGATACATTTGCATGGAAAATGATTCACTATGGTACAAAATATTGCCTATATTTATGTAAGAACTCCTCCCAACTTAAACAAAAGGTACTATTGAATCTCAAAGCACTTCAGGGGTAGGAGGGCACTCAAGATTTTTTAAACTCACTATAGAGTCAAGAAGGATTTTTTGGGATACTTTAAAACTAATGCTGATGTTCAGGTTTGTGGCAGAATGTGTGGTTTTCCAACAAAATATAGGAAATAATTAAGACCTCGTGTCTTTACAACAATTATCCATCCCAAGTTAGCACTGAGGAGGTTTCATGGATTTCATCATGGTTACCAAAGTCCTAAGGAAAGAGGTCATCATGGTGATTGTTGATAGATTGATAAGCATGCACACTTTTGTGTACCCTCTCATCCCTTCAAAGCTAGCATACTTGCCACCGTGATTCATGGGAGATACCAAAAGTTTCGCTATACCAAAGATTATTACAAGTGATGAGATCCCATTCACTCTGACATTTGATAATTATTTGTTTGGTTACTCAATTTACTCATAGCTCATCATATCATCCTCAATCTATATTAAAAAATATAATTCTTTGTAATATTTTTAATTTATTATCCTGATGGACAAACTGAGATAGTGAATAAATGTCTAAAAGCTACCTTCGCTGTTTTGTCTCCGATAAACAAACACAGTTTTGTCTAAAATGGTTACCCTTAAGAATGGTGGTATAAACACTTCCTTTCATATACACAACAAAATGACACCATTTATGAACTTTATGATACCACCCTCCTTCCATCACTTCTTCCTCTAAAAGAAAATCTAAGGTTCATGCAAGCAAGATCACATCGAGAATCAACACAAATTCTCCAAATCTTAGCGACAACTCTAACCATGGCAATATAATCAAAGATGAAACAACAAGGTGTCAAAGATCAGAGGAAGAAGTTTTGAAGTAGATTGGGGTGTTTTTAAGATTCAACCATACAAATGGGACAGTCCTTAAGAAATCTAAGAAGGATAATAAGCCCTATCACCAAAGTAACATGGACCTTATAAGGTGTTGCAAGATTTGGTACTATGGCATACAAATTGGAGTCATCAAGATCTTCACGAAATGCAGTAATAACACCTAGTTTTCCATGTTTCCATGCTTAAAAGAATATAGGGAGACAAGATCCCACCAAATCTATATTACAGAACTCTGACGAAAGAAGGAAAACTACATTGGAGCCCGGCCATCACTAACACAAGAATTCAATTCAGCTTGAGAATAGATCCATTTCTGAGTATCTCATTAAATGGAGGAAAATATCACCAACATCCCACTCTGGGAAGATGAGTCTTTTATACAAGATCCAGACCACTTCAATCATCATGACACTTGTCCTAGGAGGCATGTTAATCCCTAATATTGTCTCTTTACCCCTTAATTGGGGCTTATTGTATTAGTAATGTTATTTATTTATGTCTATGAAATAATAGCGTTGTATCATACCTCCTAGTCTCCTATATACCAAGGAGACATTTCTATTTTGAATCATCTTGTACTTGAACATTTAAGTGGGGTAAAAGGAGGTTGCCCCCTCGAAGAGGCTTATTATTTGAAATTATCTCTTTTTCAAGGCATTGAGTACTTTTCTTGAGGTTTTTCTATGCAATATTGATGTTTGGTTCTTAACAGAAGCCATATCAGGAAGGGTTGAATACGATGCCAAAAGCATATAATGAAACCCCTAAACCATATCACACATGGTTGATTACAATGCCAAAAACATATATTGAAACGCCTATATTTCATTACCATATGTTTCATTGAAAATTATTGATTTTACTATTTATAACTTCTTTAATGATTTGAATGAGAGGAACCAAAATCCATAAAAGACCAGATTTATTCTAACAACTATTCCACTAACTTGAAAATTTTATAATAAAAATACAAAAAACTACTCTTTACAATTTTACAATATGTGCATCTCATATATCATTGCATCGCATATATCATTGAAAAAATTACAACCTTTCCTTTTTAAAATGTATCCACCATCAATTTTTCTTTTATTATTATAATTTATTATTTTTACAATAGGTTCATCTCATATATCATTGAAAAAATTACAACCTTTCCTTTTTAAAATGTATCCACCATCAATTTTTCTTTTATCATTATAATTTATTAATTATAATACTTAATAAATTATTTTAATAAATAAAGATATAACTCAAATAAAAATAAAATCATCTCCCTCCCATCATCGAACCACTTTTAAAATGAGTAACATGAGTAAAAACTATAATTGAAGTAAGACACTTTGATCCTTCCCACTTTACTAGCCTAATAAAGGAGTAGATTGTAGGCTTATGCGTGTGTTGATGTAGGCTTATGTGTGTAGCTTATATGTATATTACATTTACACTGGTTTCCAATGACTCATAAGTTTGTATGGACAATTACATCGTGCACTACTCAGGTGCACGCAAAACCAAAACGACTCACCACCCTATATGCACAACTACAAATGAGGTTCAGATTAGGGACATTACATATAAGATTTATTGTGATGAACTATTCCAGTGGAATATCCACAATAATTTATAGATCAACATTTAGGTTCCATGATACTTCAAGTAGTTGAGTGACCCTCTTGAATGGAGCATTTGGGGCAACTTGCAAGAAAATAATGCAATAAGTGATTTCTTTATGATAAGAAGGTTAATGAGAAATTCTTCGTCAGTCCCATATGCAGGAGGAACTTCGTGACATTCCTTCACTATGATCATTGCACACTATTTAATCTCAACATATTAAAAAAATTGTCTCTAGCCATATTTGTTGTTTCCTCATCTTAGGATCAACTATCCACCAAAGGTGTGTAATTGCAGAGCTGAAGATGGCCAAGGAGAGGGACAACTATTGCTATAAGAAGATAAGGAAGGAGAGAAAATGTAGAGTTAGAATATGAGATCCTCCAACTATGACAAAGATGTGTTCATGCGGAAAAATAGAAGGGGGTGTAGGTGTTGCTAAGACGATGGAGGAGCAATGATTCTAGTTGGCCAAATGGGCACCCTATATCAAATGTACACAACGTTGATTAAGAAAAAACACGGTCATACAAATGTTTAATTTACTTGTTCTTACCATAAACAATAAGTATATATTAGGTACTTAAATGATTGGATTCCATGACTAATCATATTATTTGTGCATAACAATTAATTGCAATGTCTCTATATGAACAACGTCAAGGTTAAGACTATGGTTAAAATTAACTTAATATATGTAAAGGAAAACTAATTACACATCACATGGGAGGAATTACTAAAGTGGTTGTACTTATCATTTCTAGAACTTCTCCCAAATACCCTAAAGGTGATTGTAAAGACTTCCTCGGTCATGATGAAATGACTTAACAAAGAAGATAAGACAATGACATCAATGTCATTATCTTATAAGGAAAAAAGAAAAGTGACTCTTATCATTTATGAAATTTCTCCTAAATTCCCGAAAGGTGATTGCAAAGACTTTGTATATTATGATGAAATGTTAATGAAGAAGACAAGGCAATAACATCAATACCATTTCCTTATAAGGAAAAAGGATAAGTGGTCCTTATCATTTTCAAAATGTCTTCAAAATTCACCAAAAGTGATTGCAAATATTCTCTAAATCAAAACAAAATAGCTTAATAACGAGAACAACACAATAATAGTGATAATTGTTATCACTGAAATATCGTCCGCACGTGGCGACAAGAACTCTGCATCATCAAAACAGGACTGGAGTCATTCATGGCACAAGATTAATTCCACAGCATTGCAAAAGGGTCAAAAAACTATACAAATGACCAAAAATTTGAAAGGCGCTTTACACCATCTGGGTGCGCGCGCGCACGCGCGTAACAAAATAGTACAAAGCACGCATATGTGCATAAGGCGCGGCTGTTGGACGAAAAACCCGCGCGCCTGCTAAACGGAGCATTTATTGAAATTGGTCGGCTTCCCAACCACTAATGGGTCGGCTCCCAAGTCGATTTGACACCAAATCCGAGCTCAATCCTCATGGTGGGCTGGTCAAAGACCTAATTGTGCCCTAAAGAGCCTCTTTTCACATTCTAAAGAGGTCACATGATAACCCAATGCTTGGCTATAAAAATCCATGAATAACCACCATTTTCTCAAGGAATTATTTGTATCATTATGCTGCTGAGATTGCTAAGGACTCATTCTTTGGCAATACACATCACAAGATGCATTTCATAGAGCTATTCACCCCTCTCTTGAGTGAATAATCTTGGAGTTCTTTCACCCACATTTTCATCTTTTCATTGTAAGGAGAGCAAGCTTTGAGGGCCTCAAGAGCCTTCCATTGGAGAAAGAAGGGACCCAAGTCCGCTTTCTTCTTTGTGCCTTTGGATTTGATCAACAGATCAGCTTATACATTGGTGATATTGGTCCATTTGTCTCTATTTTTCATTTTCCCATATGCTTTTAGTTTTTATTTGTTTTAGTTTAATTTTTGTTTATAACTTTGTTGTTTTTATTTCTAACCTTTTACTTCACAGCTGTCATGCCTAGCAGAGCCCAACTGGGCATGTAAGCACTCTTGATTTGCTCACTTAGTGACGAATTGGGTGCAAACAATAATAATGTCTTATAAGGAAAATAAAAAAGTAGACAAAACAATCATATCAATTTAATTAGAAAAAAGAAAAATTAACAATATGAACATATACCTACTTTGTTGAAACAATATAAATATATACCTACTTTGTTGAGAAAATATAAACATATATCTACTTTTTGAAAAAAATATAAAATTACTTACCCATACATAAAATTTATCAATAAAAACTTTCAAAATAAAAACCATTCAAATGATGAATCCATATCATGAAGGATGGATTACAATGCCAAAAAGCATTTAATGAAATCCCTAAGCCATATCAAGGAAGGTTGATTACAATGCCAAAAACATATAATGAAACCCTATGTTGCATTACCATATGTTTTTGTTGGACATTATCGATTTTATTATTTATATCTTCTTTAATGACTTGAATCATACAAACCAAGGTGAATAAAGGAGGAGATTTACTCTAACAACTATTCCCCTTGAAACATTTCTAATTTCTAATAAAAATAAGTAAAACTACTTTTTTTTATAATATGTACATTTCATATATCATTAAAAAAAATTACATCCTTTCTAAAATCTATCCACCATCATTTTATTATTATTATTATTATTTCTTAATTATAATACTTAAAAATATAAGGCAAGTAAAAATATAATCCTCTTTCTTCATCATCGAACCACTTTTAAAAATATGTAACATGAATAAAAACTATAACTAAAGTAAAACATTATGAACAAATTTACTACAAGTTTAAGTCTCTCATCTATCTAATATTACATTGTAATATGTTATAACATATTACAATGTAATATGTTATAATATGTTATAACATATTACATTGTAATATGTTATAACATATTACATTGTAATATGTTATAACATATTACATTGTAAGATTTTTCAATTACTATGGCATAGTGAATACTTTCATCACACGCTCATAGGATTACAAATTAACATTATGTATGATAACACAGATGATGCAGTCAAGTCGAATGGTGGAGTGAGTTGCGACAAACCAAATTCTACGTAAACTTAATTAAGTGGACCGAATTGCTACCAGTTAACTTCAAGATAGAATTAATGATTGATTCGTAGGCTTCCATGGCTAAACATAATTTCCACCAACAAACTTCTAGATAGGTGGGTTATTTAGAGACTTTGTGGTTAGATAGTTCTTTCAGATTCATCGCATTGGTTTTTTCATATTCGACGTTTTGGACCAAACCAGTGTGGTCCATCATATGAAAAAACCAATGCGATGAATCTGAAATAACTATCTCATCACAACAATGGTCGCAAAATTATTAGAATAGAAAGACTTTGTGGTTGTTGCTCTTCTAGTTTCACTGAACAAAGGGACTTATTGTAGGTATTAACTCCGAATTGTCTGTCAAAATCGAAATCAGCCTGATGGCACTAGTTTTTCATTGTTTAAGTGCACGACAGTACTCAAAACATTGGTGAAAATCCATCTCCAAGATTTAGGAATCAGATTTGCTGAAAAACAAAAAAAATGTTGAATGATGTGCCCACAACTGTATTTTTCAGTTGAAGAAACTATGCAAGAAGTTTTGATCTGGGTTTCACTCCAAGAAGTTTTCGCTTGCAAGATACATAAAATGAAGTTGTACAGCTTGACTTGATATCTTAAATGAATATCTATGAATAGGAGTGGGCTAAATCGGAAACAATCTTTCCTCCCGAGTTATTTTTCCGACAGGTTTTCCTATGATGCAGTTTTAAATTTCCAGTCAATCTAGAACTCTAGTCGATTTTTTGAGCATCTGGGTTGATTTTAAATGGGTCAAAACCCCTGCGGTAATGTTTTGAAATGCATGGAACTTTGATCCATGGGAAACTTAGGCTACCCCTGAAAATATGGTCGAATTCATGCCCATTTTTCCTTGAAAAATGGGTATGTTTGCTCCCGAGTTAGCTTACTCCTCTACGAATATCTTTGTGGTGAGTAATATCCAACATGTAGCATTGGGTACTACGAGAAACCTAAAAGAATTTTTTCTTTGGCTTGCATGAGATGACAAATGAAGCTGTACATTGTGTAGTAAGTACTACGAGAAACCTGAAAGTTTTTCTTTGTCTTGCATGAGATGACAAATGAAGATGTATGCTTTGACGTGAGATTTTAAACATTGTATTGTACTGAAATGAAGTGCCTCAACCCTCAGGGTTCATTAGTGTAAATTAATTTAAAACATCGTGAAAGATGACAAATATGTGGTTTACTTAAATATATTGAATACTTACAAAAATAAATATTTAGAAAAATGAGTATTTTTAAATATTTTATTTTGCACTCACATATAAAAGGCGTAGGATATTCATTTTACAAATGGAGTACAATGGAATGTACCATAGAACGAACGACTGATCGTCAACAAGAATGCCTGTCAACGGTGCCCCGTTCCGCCTAGGCCCACAAGGCCCCTCCACAACGCCCTGTTCTGCCCCTCTACAGCACCCTGTTCCGCCAGTTCTGTTGTTGCAGTCAGAAGTCCCCTCGGGCATTCAATGCAAGATGGTGTATTGGCGTCTGCTACAAAAATCCAATCACACCCCTCCTCCATTGTTTCAAATCAAGATTGCTCAAAACCCCACTACTACTCTATAGACATTTTTTGGGTAGTGATTGCGCAATTAGAGGAGATCGTAGGCGCATTCTAGATAGATTAGGCACTGAATAAAGAAATCATGGGTTTTGTATTGTATGATCATGCAAAGGTTTGAGTAAACTAAGAAATAAACATCTTAGGCAACAAAAAGGTAAGAACTGTGTGATGTTGCAAGAGAGTTTGATTCTATAACAAAAAGACAATCCCAACTGAAGAAAATTCACAGAATATAAATCTTATCATATTACAAGATGAAGCAAATTTAAGTCATTATCCATAGATTTCCTCCCTTAAATAGCTCTAAAAGAACAATTCCATAGTTGTACACATCGAACTTCTCATTAATCCTCAAAGTCCTTTCATATTTAGGGTCAATGCAACCAATGGTACCCATAACATAGGTAGAGGTGTGGGTTTTCGTAGAGTGGATACACTTGGCAATGCAAAAGTCTAACAAATGTGCTTCAAAATTGTCATCTATGAGAATGTTGGATGTTTTCACATCTATGTGAATAATACATAGGTTATAGTCATGATGGAGATATGCTAGACCTTGTGTAGCTCCCAGAGAAATCCCTAGATGTGTGTTCCAGTCTATCTTAATCTTCTTTGAAGATTGTACATACAAAACATGCATTGCTTAGATTCTCCAATTAATCCATTATCAAACATTAACTATATATCAAAGGTCAGTTAGAATCTCCTGCTAAAAGACTAGATGACCCTAATACATTTAAATTTCTTGATAGGGAAAAGGGGTTGGGGGGAGGGGAATCTCAATTATATAGGATCCTGAACTTATGGGAAAATGCAATTTCAATGGTATATCATGCTAGACCTATAGGTTGTTGTCTTACAAGAAAATGGAAACCCTTGATCATACAATGGACTGAACATGAAACCCCTAATTATACATTTAAATTTCTTGATAGTTTTTTCCATCCATTTCACTCACCATGTAAGATGTCCCACAAAATTCCATTTACCATGTAGTCATATAATAGAAAATTACCATGTGGAGAAAGAGAATACCAATGCAAAGTAACAAGATTATGATACTTGATGCCTCCAATAGTCTCTTACTCAGTTTCAAATTCCCACAAGCTTTGTGGATGAGATGTGTATAGTCTTTTAATAGTGATTGGCTTACAGTTCTTAAGAACACATTTATAAACCATGCTTGTAGCATCATAACCAATAATATATTTCTCATTCAATTTTTTCGTGATTCACATTATGTCATCGTACATGTGGAGGGCCATGTTCATGTGCAATATTATTATCCTTAGAGAACCTGGTTAGGACATCAAATCATATTTTTAAACAAGGGGCATAGATATTGATGTTAATATAAATATGTAATTCCATGATATAATCCAGAGAATAATACCTTGACCCATTTTGCTTGTCAACCCTTTGGTAAATGGTTTAGGTTGGTTTGAATGGTAAAGAGCTATAATGATCATACATACTAATAAAACCGAAACGAACGAGATGTAACCAATAGTTGGTGTTGCGACAGAAGCTATCCATTTTCAAAATCAACTTAATACTCTTATAAATATAATTTCTTAGCAAATTTAATCACAAAATAGAACTAACCTATGGAATCTAAAATTTAGATCTTTTTTCACCTTTTGATTTTCTAGAGTATATCCCACAAAGTGATCAATTCAATCACCACAGATTCCTAGATTTCCTAAAAATATGATGCAATAATCAATCATGTCCTCTGGGATCAGACTTTCAAGTTGATCAGACCTTCAAGTTGATTTCTGGCAATATTTTTGTCCCATCAAAATACAAACTAGTATTGTTAAATACTTGCAGCAAGAATCCACATTAGTCAATGATTATAGTGTAGTGTATAACTAAATTTGAATATATTTCTACCATTATTGTCCGCATCTTCTAGAAAAAAGTATATATAGAAACTTACAATTCGAATAGTTGTTCCAACTTCCCCGACTCAGGTGGAACCTGCCTAGTAAGTTAATTGTCATTTAGTTGCCTGCATATCCATACAACTGGTCACAACCAATGCGAATTTGATATGTAGCATTTACCTCCAAATGTCAGACAGTTGGCTTAGGTTGATGGATAGTTGTTATGGATTGTTGTTTGTCATTGATGTCAACCATTGGAGAGTGATATTGTATATTGATGTCAACCCTTGGAGAAAGTCCGGTAGTGAATTCTAGTAGCACAAAGGTTTGGGTAATGGACCCAAGGTTGTTTCATGTATAATGGTATGAGTTTTAATATAGTTTAAGGTAAGACTATTCTAGATGGATATTACATTTCATTCCATTTCCGGTGGTACGTGGAACGTCACATAACTCCTCACGGTTAGAGAGTTATGACCATGAGAAGTTGGAGAACCTAGGTTTGGGTAATGGACCCAAGTTTGTTTGATGGATAATGGTATGAGTTTTGATATATTTTAAGGA
>SNQJ01S0039066.1:0-23821 GCA_010110895.2 Picea sitchensis
CACGAAAACCAATGACAATTGATTGTTTTAACCTAAAGTTTTGGATAAATCATACAATTAACTTGAAAACTCATACAATTTAACCTAAGTTTTAAATTGGAGATTGTTTTTGGCCTCTTCCCAAGGCATAGTCGAACAATATCTTATCTTAAAAGAAGCTTAAAGACCATATTTGATGAGTAGTTTTTCCAAAGTCAAGTAATGCCAGAACTAAGTCTAGCACTACTTCATGACATTAAATGTGATATCCTTTTCCCAATATTCCCCAAAGTTTTCATGAACTCATACAATTTACCCAACAACCAACAATGTTACCCTCAATCCCATTGACACATACTCCCTACACTTTTCCATCCATAAGTGTGCAAAGTGTCATACTCCCCTACTTATATCTTTGTTGCTCCTTCATCTCCTTATATATTTGTTTCTCCTTCCTCTCCCCCTCTGTGTATTTGTTGCTCCTTCCTCTCCCCCTTTATGTGCCCCAAAAGTAGCCCCAACAGGTCCTCTAATTTTGCATGCAAGATAGAAATACATTCTAATCAGTGGATTCCTTATTTGCAACTCCTTATTCTCCCCTAAAATGGTCCTTTAATTCTACTTGCTAGATTGAAAAGGTCATCTAATCCTACCTACAAAATTGCAAAGAGCATACCTACTACCTGCAAGATAGAAAAGAGAAAAGTGAGCTTCAAGAAAGATTTGAAGCTAGGTGCTTTCAGTTGTGCAAGAAAGATTTGAAGCTAGGTGCTTTTAGTTGTGAAAGAAATTTGGAATACAATCTCTTTGAAGGAAAGAATCATTACAATAGTTGGTGAGAAAAAAATAATTTTCCTTCAATTTAGAACAAATTTCTTGTAATTGTTTTTAATATAGTACTTACCTCACTTTCCCTTCATTTCTTGAAGGAAAATAGTATCAAATCCATACTCTCCCTAAGCCCCCAAAAAGGAATATTTCATCTCTGATATGATTTCTTCCTTGAGGATTTTTCTTTTTATGGGCTATATTCTTTGTTGTTGCACACATATGGACATTACCCCAATTGAGCAAGGCCACAACTACAATATCTTGGAAGTCCCTTCCTTTGGGGGAATACTTCCATTTCTTGAGTGCTTCAATGCATTTAGTGCAAGATCTTATTGATCCTTAAAAAACTAGCAATAGAGGTTGCAGCAGTGACTGAGTCCTCCCACTTCTCACATCTCGTTTGAGCTAGATCGTTGCTTGCGCCCATGGTGCATGGTTCCATAGTTCATTGTGCTCACTTGGTTCTTCCTTATATGAGTTGAGTGATGCATCCACTCCTTTCTTCTCCTTATTCTAAGAGGATTTCACACCAAACACACTCAGTGGTCATGCCTGAACCTCACCCCCTCATGATTTTGTTTGGAAAGAGAAGTTCTAACATGATCTAGAGAGAAGTCCTACCCATCCCTCATTTCTTTACCTATGTAGTTCTCTCCACTGAGATAACACAAGGATTCTCATCAATTCCATTGCCTCATGGCTCACTCCAACCTAGCTCATGTTGCTCACTTCAGGAAGTTTCTTGGGGATAACTTAGCTCAGCTTGCTTTCTTCAGGAAGTTTCTTAGGGATAATTGTAAACAACAAATATTTTGGGAGAGGATATCTTCATGCGAGACACTTGTTAAATTTTATTTACAATGATGGACTCTCTTGATTGTCTCAAAAGTTTAATAAATATTATTTAGATAATATTTGCACTAAAAACTTTTATGATATATTCCATTAAAGACTTTATTTCATATGTTAGTTCATAATACCTTTGGGAAATTGATCTTTTGTGGAAGGCCCAAACAATATTTCTACTGAACGAACAACCCATTCTTGAGTTCACTCTAAATCATCCATCTATATATCGGGTCAAGCCCCAACGAACAATCTCCATGAGAACATAATTGAATTATCACATTGATAACTTATATAATCCTTGGTCAATCTTATATTTCTTATCTGTTAGGCCACCTATCTGTTTTATTGAAGGGACTTACTAGACGAAGATATGTGATCTGAGATCTTTCGTCAGGTGACTTATTAAATAATTGTATTAAATGAGCATAAACTAAAGTACACCATAAAGAAGGAAAAGCTCAAAAGGAAAGAGACATAATCATGCGATATAAACACAAAGAACTTGATAACAGAGTTCATCCCTGGTGGACTATGTCTCTGGGTCCTGCTCTCAAATGGGTAGGTCTTTTTATTAACTCCACAAAAGAATTGGGCAAAATACATAAGTGTACCTCATTCTGGAGTTAAGCTACAAAATCTTTTCTCGGATTAGAAAAATAACACCACCATTGCGTTTGTGGTGCCATTTTACCTAACAATGACTGTCTCCATGCTCAATCCGAGTCTAACAATTTTTGGCCCAAGAGACACCCATGCCTCAATTTTCGTGCCACTGCTCCTGCAATTAACAACTGAGAAATAATGTATCTATCTTAGTATGTTTAGATACAACTCGTATATGAAATAACTCATTCCTCTTTCATTCATCAATATGAGATTCATCATTGGAACTTGAACTAGAATGAAGAGAATCTTTACCTTTTACTCCAACCACTATGATCTTTCCTTCATCTCATGATTCAGAACCAATATCTTGATGCACGGTAGCAACGGTCTTCGTCTTTCCCTTTCCACCGAACTGTTTCGATTTCTTTTCTGGATGTAGTTTCCAACAGTGTTCTTCATCGTGAACTCTCTTCTTGCAATGAGTGGAAGATGGTTTTCCTTCTTCTCTTGTTACTGTAGCAGTATTCTTGTCCTTTCTTTTGAACTTCTTGAAAGTATTTTGTGGGAAATTGGAAGGTTTCTTCATGGGATCTTCTTGAACATGTTTCCCCCTATTATCAAGGTGAGTGGTTTGCACACCGCTCTTCCCCTCTTTCCAATCAACGGTTTCAGCTTTTTCGATGGTTTCCAACACTGTTATTTATCGTGAACTCTCTTCTTGCAATGAGTGGAAGATAGTTTTCCTTCTTCTCTCTTGTTATTGTAGCAAAGATTTTGTCCTTTCCTTTGAACTCTTGAAAGTATTTTGTGGGAAATTGGAAGGTTTCTTCGTGGGATCTTCTTTAACATGCTTCCCCCTGTTCTCAAGCAAGGAAAGTGGTTTGGTAATAATAAACTTCACAAGACTAGTGGGGTTAACAAGAGCAAAGTATGATGAATATAATTGTGAAGTGCTGGCCTATATACTTTATTAAAGTTTCATAAGAACACAAATGAATGCTCAATGTGAGAGTTTTCTTCCAAAATCTCTTCAGGAAACTTTGTATATTTTGACCTTTACTCTACCTCAAATTTGTCATTCCATCATTGCTTTTATGTAAATAATTCTAATGGATAGAACTGCTATTCCCAAGTTAAATTTCACTATGAGGAAAGAAGATTACCACACTTACTTTTGTCCTGTAGATTTTTCTCCCACCATATGAGAGCAGTGCTCTTCCAACAAAAGAGAAGCCAATTTCACTTTAACTTCCTCTTCATCAATATGTTGAACACATAAATATACATACCTAAACCCGTCGGATCCAATTATCTAGTTTTTTAGGATTAACATCTATTAAACATAAGTAAGGAAAACTTTATGTCAATCTTTAATAATGGTTTCAAAAGAGTTTTACGGTTAGAATGTTGAGACTGATGAGAACGTTCATAGGAAGAATAACTAGAACTTGAAGGTTTAAGATGGAGTACTCAGAGGATCTCCTCCAAATTTCCTTTGATTTAATTTAAGCATCATCATCTAGTGGTGCTTCCCTTTTCTTTCCCTTTCTTCTTCATCCTCTTTCTCGTAATCTCCATACATTCATTCGACCATTTCTAACATACAAAACACCATGTGAAATTTTTCTCCTCAAGCCATCACACTGTCCTCTTATGCCATCTTCTTCCTTCAGGATGCATGGCCAACTTTGGGATTGAATGTCTTAAGAGTTCCTTCAACCTGCTTATTGCTTGTCCTAGTAAGAATTCATACTCAACAATTCAAGTCAAAGACGACTTCTGATACCAACATGATATGGGATCTTTTCATTGTGACTTATTAAAGAATTGTATTAATGAGCATAAACTAAAGTACACCATAAAGAAGGAAATGATCAACAAGAAAGAGACATAATCATGCAAAATGAACACAAAGAACTTGATAACGAAGTTCGCCCCTAGTGGACTACATCTCCTGTCCTCAAGCCTCAAATGGTAGGTATTTTTATTAACTTCACAAAATAATTGGGAAAATACAGGGTATACCTCATTCTTGAGTTAATCTACATAAGCTTTGATCATATCAGAAACTAGCACCACAACCAAGATTTTTGCATACGTTTACCTTAAACATTATCAGATTCATGCTCTATCCAGTCAAACATCTCTTGGCTCAAGAGACACCCGTGTCAATTTCCATGCCACCGCTCCTACAATTAATGACTAAAATCTCAAAAAGCTGCCCCTAATCCGCATAAATTCCATACACGGCACGCTTTGATTCTCCTTGTCTTTTGTCTCCATAAGACCGGGTCGAGTCTTCTTATATAAAAATCTGGCGGTTAAGCATTAATGAGGGTGCTTGCTGCGCTGATAGGCATAGTTGTATTTAAAATTTCAAGAAGGTGAGGTCCTGTGGATCTAATCAAGGTGGAATCCTCTTTTTAATACACATATTTATAACGGAAATTTGGCAAACTTTGGCGGTTTGGCGTGTTTATATTTTTAGTAGATAGTTGGCATATGTTTTGGCGCACTCTGCTAAAATGGTGGGGAAGTTAGCGAAGGTTCCAGCTGTGGTTAAGTTTGGAATACAGTTGGAATGAGCCATATGGAGGTGGTGGACATGGTCACATGGACCAAAGCATAACCAAGGGCCGAAATAATGCCTAGCCCCTTTGCTTTGGTGCCCACATCAAACTTTAAACTCAAATATAATGTGCACCATATTACTAACAAGAAAAACATGGTAGTATGTTGGTTATCAGATAGTGTACCAATTGGTTCTTGTGAACCACAATTTGTAGTGTACCAATTTCTCTCATACCAATTTGTAAAGGCATCTCTTTTAAAGAACCAAGAGGTTTAACGCTTTTGTAATATTCTACACTTCCTTACACAAACACAAAGTTATATAACCACATGCATTTAAGCTCAATTAAACACATTTAAAATACGGAGTGAAACATATCTGGTTACTCCTATAATCACACATTCCATAGCATTTAACAATAATTCATTACACAACGGAAAACATAATACATAAGCAAATACTATAACATGATAAACGATAATTCAATACTTATCTTTTTAACAAATTTCAGGGAAACACCAACCGAGTGCGTGCCTTCCACTTAACCTCCTCCCAAATTTTAGACCAATCGTCTATCAACTCAATAATATCACCCTCTCGAAGTTGGGACCGAGGCTCCACCCTAAGGTAAGGAACTTGTATTAGGCCGAGATTACAGTGAAGATACCACAGAAATATCTAGAAGGATTCTTCCCAAAGATGCAACCATTTCCACTACCATTTTTGCTAGGACCCTCATTCCCACATGCTTGTTCCTACTGGGAGTATACACCTTCACATATCAGCCCATCAAGCAACCTCCTCTTCTGGGTCTCGGTACTGTGCCAGTCAATCAGAAGTCTCGTAGCCCATAGTCAGGCCGACACTCTCTCGAAGAAAACACCTTCAAAGAAAACTCTTTCACCTGAAGAGTTGCTCGCAGCTCGGCTAACCCGCCTTCTTCAACAACAATCACCTCCCTTACCTCGAGAGAGGTTACACACAAGCTAAGACCGAGTTCACACTAGCTGTAGCTGCCAGCCCAGTGACTGCGTACACATCCAACCGGAACAAACACTGCTTCCTCTAAATGTGCTCAAAGAATCACTTGATAGACTCACGGTTTTGGTTTTCTGGATTTCACAAGGTGTACAGAGATTCCATTCACAGGATTGATGGTTCAGAATAGAATGTATGGGCTATCTTAGAATGACACAGGCCTTTTTTCCGGTTTCGGAGGATGAAACAACTTTCCGCAACAAACACAAACTTTTTCCCAAAGTCTACACAGCCTTCCGGCTCAAGGGGTGTACGGTTCTGCAGATGGCTTTTCCTACAAAGTGTTCAATTCCATTCACGCCACACGTAGCCCCTCATTAATCGAGGGAGGAACTCACAGCAATGACTTTGAAATGGAGCGGAACCCCTGAATTTGCTTGCTTCGGCATGAATCGTGACGAGCACATGGGTTGACACTTGTCACCCACAGTCATTCTTCACATTTGGAAGTCACTCACCCTTCCAAAGAACTTAGGGTAAAATAATATGCACATGGCTCTTTTTGGAAATAATATTAAAATGAGGTGCCCAGCCTAAGCCCCCTAGGCTTAGCCCCAGGTTCAACACCAAACCCCTTTTCCCACCTTCCAACCCTAATCTGCTCACTCTGTGGACGCTCCGCCCCCCATCACTCTTTCATCGTGGTCGGTCTGCACTGGGCGGTATTTATTTTTATTAATTGACCCGCATACATACAAGTACATATCATGTGCCCTGCCTTCAACACTTAGGCTCCCCGGCCTAACAAAACCCATGCTTCCACAACTTAGGCAAACTTAGTCTACCACCATACATATATTTACAATCTCTTTCGTGAGCATGGTTTACATCGACTCTCGTCTGGGACACTACAATCCCCCGCCTTTGTTTTTAATCATTCCTGCAACTTAATCGCCTCTCGCAGTTTTCAAAATTTGCAAAAGATGCGGGTACTCTACACACAACTTCTTCATGCTCCATGTCGCATCCTCAAGACCGTACTCAGTCCATTGGACCTTTTCAAGCTCTATGGCTCGATTTCGTAGCTGTTTGTTTTTCCTATCCACTTGCAGGACACTTTCTCGTTCCACTGAATCATATTCCAATCGACACATGATATCAGGTATATAGATTTCTTAAGTAATGAAATATGAGATACCTTAGGTACAATTGTGGGTGCAGTAATGCAATCATTTATGTAATGTATATGTATGTATATAATAACAAATTCAATAACATTAAAACTGTACATCATATAATAAAATAGATAATTGTACTTATATTTTGAGGAGAAGACCTCCCACCCCAAAGCAGAGCTATGACTCCATCGTGTAATGGCTTCCCAAGATAGCCATGGTCCACAATCCTTATCCACATGGTCTAGGCCAAGGTACCGCACTTCTAGCACTCCAACCATTCAAACCTCGGCAGCACTAAACCAATCCGCCTCTCATTCCCACATGCATGTGTTCCACCTGTGAGAATGCACCTTCTCACACCGACATTCTTCTACCGCCAATCTCCTCTACTCTCGGGTTGCGTGAATGTAATCGACCGGAAGTTTTAGAGTACCGTGGGTTCGAGTTCCAATCGCCTCAAGTTTCCAAGCAGCATCTTCCTTAGATACTCTTTGTAGCCAACAATTTAACTTTTTTCAACATCATCTCATCTGCATCAACCACATGCACTTATCATGAGAGTACATACAAGAATTCATATTTAGAATTCCAACTTAATTCAAAGGAAATTCAACTTTTATTCCAAAACATGACATCCTATTTCATGATTTATCTTGTTTGTTTCCACATTATGAATGCAACAATCCTTGTGATTTTCCACAGGCACAAAACTACTTACAATTTTCCTCACAAGACTTCATCTTACACGCCAACAAATTGTCGATATTTTTTGTACATCATAATTCAATATGTACAACATCTCATGCAATAATCTTAGAATTTCTGCACTTGGCAATTCAATCACAATTACTAAACAACTTGCCCAATAGAATGACTCGTCATTCTATGCATATGCATGCCCAATCGCTAATCAACAAGTAGTTCATTATTTCACCTTCAACATAAAATTTTATGAAGTCTCCATTCTTGTGACTACTTGACTGTAACTTTCCTGTTGCAGTGTTTACAGTTCCTAAAATTTTCTCAATTTCAGTGGTTAGCAACATTTCAACCATCAACATAATTACTTCCATGCAATAATATATATATGTAATTTTTGTACTTTAATAAAACATATTCAACCATTGCACTTAGTGTACAATTATATCACTTATTATGCACGAGTGTGATTCTCAATGCATTCTTATTCCGCGCACCTTGCATTGAATTACAATGTTTCCTCGCCTCAGCCATGTATTCACCATCCATGGGTTGAATTCTAGCCAATGTGTTACCACAATCTTCATACACTTCCCCTTATCTTTCCAATTAATTGAATGCCTTCCTTTCCGACCCAAAAACTACACCGAGAATATAATTCTGTGGTGTTCATTAGTGTTGCTAGCTAAAAGGTTGCAGCCCAAGTTTTTTTTAAAAGTAGGAAGCTTTTAGTAGTTGGTGTGGCTCATAATATTTCCATATTCCATTCTTGCCATGTCCAACCATGTCCTAGTCTCATACATGACTAGCTCGCATTCATTCTTGTAACAAATTCTTATCTTTTAATTTTGGTTATTACCCCATAACCAAATTAACATGACATTCTACTATGTCAATGTGTCTATTCAGCTAAAAAGATTTGAATTAACATATGCCTACAACCTTACCACATCTAGTGGTATGCATTCAACAATATAATCATGTGATTTTAATAACATATCTCCGCCGAGGGAAATTTCACCCTAATTCCTTTCAATAATTATGCAAAAGAGTGATAAAACCCCCACCTGCATGACCGCCATTAACATTTATACTACCTCAATATCTGATAGCAGTAGAATCTTCCATGCTTCTTTTATCGTGACTTATAACTTCAGCCTCGCTGTTTCTTCTATTGTACAACAACATTACCAACAACACTTGCAACTTGCAAGCATTCTTTCCTCCGGCTGTCCAAACGAGCCAAAACATACCACTGCTATAAATTGCAACAACTTCTTTCTTCAAAACCTCGCCAAAAATAATGGCTTTTCATTGCTGCCCTACTTCGATATCCAGGATGTCCAAGATAAGTCACATTATGCATTTCTTTAGAATTTCCACCAATTTCTTGGCCATTAGGTACATACACTCTATTTTTATACGTATAACCATCGCCCCAAGGTGTAACTTTCCCTTGGTTTGTGGTTTCATGTCACTGTAGCTTTGCTACAAGTCTTCGTACCGTGAAATCAACACTTGCGTACCACAATTCTCATAAGGTTTTCAACTCCGCTTAGACATGCTAATGGTTGTGGCATGTAATTCATGCACTTTTCTCGCCGAGCGTATCACCACTTTATTGCCCTTTCCCTTTGATATTCTTGATATCAAGGTCATATTTGCACAAACATTCTAGCCATCTAATTTGCCCTGCATTTAAAGTTGGTTGATCAAATAAATACTTCGCATCGCTGTTGTGCTCTGTTCTTAATTCGAATTTCTGCCCATGAGGTAATGTCTCCATTTCCTCAATGCATGTGGACGTTGTTGCCAAATCCAAATCGTGAGTGGTATAATTCTTTTCATGCTCTTTCAATTTTTTTGGATTCATAACAAATTACAGATCCCTCTTGGTCGAGAACTCCTCCTAGCCCCTCCCTACACGCATTCCGTAGTATTACCATATAACTCTTTACTTTGATCAACAATATTCGTGATTGGAGCACTAGTGAGTAGTCGCTTCAATTGTCGGAATGTTTTCACATTGTTCACCCAATCGAACTTATTCTCCTTCTTTTGTAAGGAAGTAATAGCATGAGCTATCCTTGAAAATCCAAATGGCAAACCTCCTATAATAACCCCGCACTCCATAAAGGATCTAACTTCCATTACATTTTCTTGGTGTTGGCTACTCTTGAATGGCTTTACCTTCAGATCCACATCATCCTCTTCTCAAATAATAGTCCGAGACGACGATATTCATCTTGGAGTACACCAAGATATTGTCCAAGAAGACTATGATGAACTTGTCCGTGATAATTTCTCAACACTCCATTCACAAGCACATGAAGACAACAGCGTATTGGATGTACCCAAACGGCACTTACGCTGAACTCATAATGACCGTATCTTTGTTCTCATAAGCAGTCAGACTTATGATTCTTCTTTACGTACCTAACACTCCATGGTTGAGGTCTTTGACATTTTTCATGCTCCTTCAACTTTCGGGCTGTGTTTTTCGGGTGTCCGAAGTTTAATTCAGTTATTTTGGAACTTCTTGTTTCGGAGTTTTGCAACTCCCGACGTCGAGGTTTACTATCCTTCGATTCTCCGACCGATAAGCCCTTTTAATGCGGCTATTCCTCCCGAGCTCTAGCCTTTGACTCATATGACCATGAGCCTTGACTGTGGTCATTTCCCTCTCGTGACTATTCCTATCGGAGTTTTGGCACTTGTGCTGTCAACAGGCGTATGTCTTCGCAACCCCTGATTCTCTGATCTTCGATATGCCTTAGCTTTCCAAGTTAATCCCTATCCGATGTGATCATGGTCTCGCGGGACTCCGTGCCTTATCCTCATCTGGCCTGGTTTCAGAAATATGAATGTACCAAACGCTTGACAAATGAATCCTCGATTCTCGGGATTGATGGGCTCCATTCGTATAGCTCTCCGCTATAACCTCACCATATGACCACACTATATGACCTTTAATCAACCACTCATCGAGGTTCGACGATTTCAACGTCATTCTCATATCGCCATGGATCTCCGGGATGGTCCCGCTGTTGCCTTATCAACAACTTTCTCCTCGTGGTTATAACCGCTAATTCTCTGATGTGGGTGTGGCCCTATGCACTCTAAGCTCTTTATCGGGAAATCGCCAGACACGATTTTCCTGCTCAAACCTTTGCCTCCGATTCTCCGCCGATATCCCATGCCCGATATCCATGCTTCGCTTTAACACATCGCGCGTCGTTGTGGTCCATGTGATCTACGCTCATATGACCACAGCCATACGCTTTTGTTGGGTTTTCGGTGTTCGGGGTTTCAAAATATATGAATCACTCGTCACTGGGGTTCCCAATTTCCAGAATTCTCAAATCCCGATTTCCAACGGTTGACTTTTCTATCGGGTCTCTTCCGATGAACCTCAATCACCGATAGATTTACTCCTTGTCGGGACTTACTCCCGATGGTGCAGATCTCTGAAACGTGTCCACTAAATGAATGGTACGGATCTTGTCGCGAATTCGCTGATCGCATTGTGACAAGATATTTCACGCGTTCGAGAACTCCGATTGAAATCTGACTCTCCGTGATTCCTACTTTAACGGGTCCTCCCGAGATTTACGGCTATGTTCCCTCCTCGGGTTTTCGAGAATAACATGGTCTCGATTCTCTTGAGTTCTAATATCTCGACGCCTCTTCGAGATTTCTCCTACCCATGAGGACTTAAGTCTCACGCAACTTTCGTCAACTCGGACTATTGGCGGTTAATCCCACAGGGATATTATGACTCACGCTCCTCCCGAGTTTAAATCCTGGGCAATATCAAGAGGTTTTAAACTCGCACGCTCTCCTGATCTGGCGGTTGCAAGGGTTCGCCTTTCCTTCCTCAACGCATCCTACGGCTCTAACACCATTGGTGTAAAGATCTGTCTTCCCATGGCCATAGACCACACCAAATGCGGTTTCACGTAAAGACCGCTTAAACTTCCCGAAGCTTAAAAACTCGCCAAGTATCTCCTTGACGCTTCAAAGAAAACCAGGGTCCGAAATTGACCTTCCAAACCCAAATTTTCCCTTGCATTCTCAGTCCAAAGATCGCTCCACTAGCCCATCTAGGCTCAAAGGTCGTAACCTTAGCTCGATACTCAATTTGTAGTGTACCAATTTCTCGGATACCAATTTGTAGCGCACTTTTAAAGAACCAAGAGGTTTAACGAACTCTTGTAATATTCTGTACACTTTTACACAAACAGAGGCTAATATAACCACATGCATTTAAGCACACTTAAACACATTTAAAATACAGAAACATATATATCTCGTTACCGCTATAATCACACATTCCATAGCATTTAACAATAATACATTCATTTACACAAATAAAACATGATACATAAGCAGCCTGTCACGCATAACATGATCAAAGAATAATTCAAATACTTATCTTTAACAACTGTAGAAAACACCAACCAAGTGTGCTCTGAATTTAACCTCCCAAAATTCTTTAGACCACACTATTCATCACTCTCAGCAGTGGGTAACCCTTGAGATGGGACTAAGATCCACCCTCAAGGCAAGGAATCCTAGGCTAGGCCGAGATTGTGAAGACATCACCGAAATATCTAGAAGGATTCTTCTTCCCAAAGATGCCATCTTACCCACTACTACTAGACCTCCTCATTCCCCACATGCCTCGTTCCGCTTCGGGAGTATATACACCTTCACACGCATTACCCATCTAAGCAATCCTCTCTCTTTGGGTCTCGGAAATAGGTCGGATCAGGAAGTCTCAGAGAACTGTAATTGCAGTTGGGATCCTTCATGAATTCAATTCCCAATAGTTCTCTCAGTTGGATAGAATGATCACATGATTGAAAACTTGCTTCTTCAAACCACAATCACCTCCTCACCTGGAGAGAGTGTTAAGCATACGTTAAGCATCGAAGTTCACACCGCTGAGCTAATGACACCCAGATCGGGCGTATTACAACATCCAACCGGGAAACAAACACAGTTTCCTAAACAAGCTCAAGAATCACGTAAATAGACCTGGTTTCGCGATTTCACAAGGTGTACAGAGATTCCACTCACAAGCTTGATGGTTCAGAACAGAATTTACGGGCTATCTCTTAATCCATTACGTGCTCTTCCTCGGGTTCGAGGATGAAACAACTTCCGAACAAACACAAACTTTTTCCCAAAGTTCACAGTTTCCAAGGTATGGTTCAGAATATGCACGAGGGTATCTCTGCAAAGGTTCGACCTATTCACGCTCAGACAGTCCCGGCCGAATCGAGGAGGAACCTACGCAGCAGCTGATGGAAATGGGAGAGGAACCCCTAACACGGCTTACTTCTAAGTAGCTTAATCGTGATGCACATGGTTGTCACTTGTCACCCATGAAGCTCGCTCCTTCACATTTGGACGCCACTCGTCCTTCCAAGAACTTAGGGTAAAATAATATGCACATGGCTCTTTTGAAAATAATATTAAAATATCCCAGCCTAGTTTCCTCCCTAGGCTTAGCCCCTAGGTTCAACACCCAACCCCTTTTCCACCTTCCAGCCCATAATCCCTTACCCACTATGTGGACGCTCACCCCCATCACTCTTTCATTGTATCGGTCTGCACTGGGCGGTATTTATATTTTATTAATTGACCCGCATACATACAAGTATAATATAGGCTCTGCCTTCAACACTTAGGCTCCTCAAATTAACAAAACTCATAAGCCTACTATATACAAAACTTGGCTCACCACCCTATAACACATATTTACAATCTCTTTTCGTTCATAGTTTACACCTGGCTCGGTCTTGGGGACACTACAGTGTAGATATGTGAGGCCTTTGGGCTAGAGGAGGTCAAGGGTTCAACTATAGTGGAGCCATATAAATTTTGTCACCTTCCAACCACTGTAGGTGCCACGTGGCAGTTCATGACTCGGCTTGCTGCTGCACATATCATTTGTCATCAAAACCCATTAATTTGTCATTATTTAATTCACCCACGTGTCTTCCATTAGATTTGTATGACCTTGCCACATCATCCCATGCCAACTCGTTTGTAATGGATGCCACATGTCACCTTGACCTATTGGACTTTGACCAAGTTTGACTTGAACATTTACCACTTATAACTTTTGATCCGCAACTCATTGATTGTTTAGAAATCTTTATGCATTTGCTCTTCGCGATCATTCGCTTTTTAACCGAAATTTTGAGAACTTTGGAATTTTTCTTTTCTTCTAAGCTGCTCGAAGCTCTCCGGGTATTCTAACTTGTTCTTAGCCTTCATTGGATTCTTTTTGGATCAATATGAGAAGCAAACCATCCTGGTAATAGATAATATTTTTCCCTCCTTAAACTAGTGGGAAGAAGATAAGGATGTATAAAACCAATCTCCCCAATATAAGGAAGGAAATTGATGTCAAGGGACTCCTACCTATGAGAAATGTGTTTGTGATTATAATCCACACCATGTTGGTTGGTTTATCTAGTTATATTTGTTGTGCCTGTTCGGTTCCCCCGCCATATTTGTTGTGCGTGTTTGGTTCCCCGCCCATGTTTATGTCCACTTACTACTAGAAGACTTGTGTTGGGATGGATGACCAACTATTTTCTCTTGGTGCTACTTAGTTTCTCGGTTTCCAGACCCCTCAAAGCCTCAGAAATAAACTTGATTGAGTGGCTTTACCTTCATGACTTTTGCGTGTCCACCTACAAATAACAAGTGTTAAGGTTTGTATTTTCCATAAAACTTGTTCCAGGCTATAGCTCTAGTGTTTTTGTCCCTTAAGAGGTGTTAAGGTTTTTATTTTCCAAAAAACCCATTTGAGGCTACCGCTCTAGTGTTTTTGTATTCACCTCCACTCTTGGCTTAGTAAAAACAAAATAATTAGTCATATGTTATGAATGTAAATTATAACGACATTGCCCCTCGGGGCAGCCTAATTGGCAAGTGCCATGAAAAATGAAGTTCCATGAGGTTTCGAGTTCAACTCCCCTCAACTTACCTTGTGTGTCACATGAGGGGCCGCGTTGACATGTTTGGAGGTTATAGTGGTAGCAGCTGATAATGCCATGTGTAATGCAAGCACATGCCCAACTAGTTGTTGATTCCTCAGACATTAAAATAAAAATAAAAAAATAAAATAAAATTGTAACTACATTGGGAGATTTACATGCAAGATTAATTACAAATGAGTTCCCTAATGTCAATTTTGAAGAGAAAACAATAGATTTCACCAAACCTCGGGAAATTAGGTCATCTTTTTTCTTCCATGTTCATATATTTCATCTAGATAATAATATCTAAAGTGTTGATTCATAGTTATTTTATTGCATTCACATTGCTATGTGTTTTCATATTAAAATACAATTCCCCACTAGTGCACTAGATAATGGAAAGGAAACACATAATTAAGAATTGGATGTAAAGATCTCAACAATCCACCAATCCTGTACATATTTGGTCAATCTCATCATAAAGATAATGCATAGTTTTTTTTTCCACAATAAACTATTTAATATTTATGTTTGAGATTAAGTTTAGATATGAAATTTTGCAAAATGAACGTATCAACATCACACAAAACCTAAAATTGGGATTACCACAATCAAAATTTTGATTAGGTTCATTCAATTTATAGAATCATCAAATACCCACTCCTTTGTTCTCCAAATGATCATTTTCATTTTGCAGCATTAATGCTTGGAACAACATTTTTGATAATGAGTGGGATTCTTAAAGTTAGGGAGAAGTATAAATATATTTTTATTATCAAACTTATGCATTATGGATTATAGCTTAACATCTCACTGGTTCATGCATTTCACATGGTTTGATAGATAAAGTGAACAATCAATATCATTAATTTCCTTTAGTTTTGTGTTTTTAACGACATTGGGAAGCTCTAAATCATAATCATCTTAACCTAACTAATAAATAATGGATGTAATCATGCTAGATTTTCATGTTCATAGAGGCCCATAATGCAAGTAGGGTCTCTTCATTGATTTTTATAGTATTCGACACAATTATCAATCGCTTAACAAAAGGCATAAAAACTAATACAATTTATCTTCCTCTCATGAGATCTAGAATGAAAATGAATCCCGTGGTTAAGAAATATTGGGGTATGCTCAAACAATGAATACACGATGTAGTGATCATGCATCATATGGACACATAGATTACATCCTCTCTTATAGGGTGTTCACAAAAATGTTTGATTTTGTGGATTGTGTTTTAAAGATATTGCCGTTTCTTAAACTTTAAAATTTCTCCAAACAAAACTTGGCTCAATAGTTATGGGTTTTTTTTATTAATAATGTATATACAACCTATAAAGGTTACATTTGAAATTACAAAGTATGATTAGCATTATTTTTATTGAAATTTCAACTTTATCTACGTAAGTATATATTCATTATATTTTAAATAACATTTTAAATAATTGGAAGGACACTATTAAATTTAGAATTTTGTGAAGTGCACCTAGTTTACCCTTGTCAATTGAAATACAACTAATTTTTCAACTTTTCATCATGGAATGATTGAATGCATGTATACCTTTAAACTTGAAAGGAAGAGTAGCGCTTCAAATTTGATCATTGGTCATGACAATGAAAGAGCTACAATGTCAAATGAAAGAGCTACAATGTCAAGGACTTTGATATTAATTGCACTACACAAAACAATAATTTTCCATAGAAATGTCTCCTTATATTTTGGTTATTAATATGCATAGATAAATGATACAAGACATGAATATCACAACCAGTAAAAACTCATAAGGTGGTGGAATTTATAGCTTCGTCACTTGAACAAGAAACAAGTTGAGAAAGGACTAGAGTAGGAAGTTGCATATTATGGTGTTTATGGAGTAGAGTACATGCATTTGCAAAATATGAAGTTGTAGATTATGGAGGAGAGTATGAAGTTTCACTTTTGATACGCGAAAAAACCATCTTTTTAAAGAGGAAAATTATTTAAGTAAATTCAACAATGATAAAAGATTAAAAATGGTAACCAAATACTTGCAAGTAATCCAAACAAATAAAAAATACTTGCAAGTGTTCTAAACAAATAAATATGACAAGTCTAACAAACATCCTCTTATTGAGCTAGTATCCACATTAAACCTATCATCATATAATCAAATACTTGCAAGTAATCCAAATGAATAAAAAATACTTGCAAGTGTTCCAAAACAAATAAAAAAGATAAATCTAACAAACATCCTATTATTGCCCCTTCCCTTCAGGATGGAGGGACTATAGTAGTCGATTTTTGTCCATTTTATTGGTTTTGAACTCATACAATTTAGCCAACAACCAACAATGTTACCCTCAATCCCATTGACACATACTCCCTACACTTTTCCATCCATAATTGTGCAAAGTGTCATACTCCCCTACTTATATCTTTGTTTCTCCTTCATCTCCTTATATATTTGTTTCTCCTTCCTCTCCCCCTCTATGTATTTGTTGCTCCTTCCTCTTCCCCTTTATGTGCCCCGAAAGTAGCCTCAACAAGTCCTCTAATTTTGCATGCAAGATAGAAATACATTCCAATCAGTGGATTCCTTATTTGCAACTCCTTATTCTCCCCTAAAATGGTCCTTTAATTCTACTTGCCATATTGAAAAGGTCATCTAATTCTACCTACAAAATTGAAAAGAGCATACCTACTACCTCCAAGATAGAAAAGAGAAGAGTGAGATTCAAGAAAGATTTGAAGCTAGGTGCTTTCAGTTGTGCAAGAAAGATTTGAAGCTAGGTGCTTTTAGTTGTGCAAGAAATTTGGAATACAATCTCTTTGAAGGAAAGAATCATTAAAATAGTTGGTGAGAGAAAAATAATTTTCCTTCAATTTACAACAAATTTCTTGTAATTTTTTTTAATATAATACTTACCTCACTTTCCCTTCATTTCTTGAAAGAAAATAGTATCAAATCCATACTCTTCCTAAGCCCCAAAAAAGGCATATTGCATCTCTGATATGATTTATTCCTTGAGGATTTTTCTTTTTATGGGCTATATTCTTTGTTGTTGCACACATATGGACATTACCCCAATTGAGCAAGGCCACAACTACAATATCTTGGAAGTCCCTTCCTTTGGGGGAATGCTTCCATTTCTTGAGTGCTTTAATGCATTCAGTGCAAGGTCTTATTGATCCTTAAACAACCAACAATAGAGGTTGCAACAGTGACTGAGTCCTCCCACTTCTCACATCTCGTTTGAGCTAGATCGTTGATTGCGCCCATGGTGCATGGTTCCATAGTTCATTGTGCTCACTTGGTTATTCCTTATATGAGTTGAGTGATGAATCCACTCCTTTCTTCTCCTTATTCTAAGAGGATTTCACACCAAACACACTCAGTGGTCATGCCTGAACCTCACCCCCCCGTGATTTTGTTTGGAAAGAGAAGTTCTAACATGATCTAGAGAGAAGTCCTACTCATCCCTCATTTCTTTACCTATGTAGTTCTCTCCACTGAGATAACACAAGGATTCTCATCAATTTCATTGCCTCATGGCTTGCTCCAACCTAGCTCATCCCGCTCACTTCAGGAAGTTTCTTGGGGATAACTTAGCTCATCTTGCTTGCTTCAGGAAGTTTCTTAGGGATAACTGTAAACAAAAAATATTTTGGGAGAGGATATCTTCATGCGAGACACTTGTTGAATTTTATTTACAATGATGGACTCTTTTGATTGTCTCAAAAGTTTAATAAATATTATTTAGATAATATTTTCACTAAAACATTTTATGATATATTCCATTAAAGACTTTATTTCATATGTTAGTTCATAATACCTTTGGGAAATTGATCTTCCGTGGAAGGCCCAAACAATATTTCTACTGAATGAACAACTCGTTCTTGAGTTCACTCTAAATCATCCATCTATATATCGGGTCAAGCCCCAACGAACGATCTCCATGAGAACATAATTGAATTATCTCATTGATAACTTATATAATCCTTGGTCAATCTTATATTTCCTATCTGTTAGGCCACCTATCTGTTTTGTTGAAGGGACTTACTAGATGAAGATATGTGATCTGAGATCTTTCGTTAGGTGACTTATTAAAGAATTGTGTTAAATGAGCATAAACTAAAGTACACCATAAAGAACGAAAATCTCGAAAGGAAAGAGACATAATCATGCAATATGAACACAAAGAACTTGATAACGGAGTTCATCCTAGTGGACTACATCTATGGGTGCTGCCCTCAAATGGGTAGGTCTTTTTATTAACTCCACAAAAGAATTGGGCAAAATACATAAGTGTACCTCATTCTGGAGTTAAGATACAAAATCTTTGCTCGGATCAGAAAAATAACACCACCACTACGTTTGTGGCGCCATTTTACCTAACAATGACTGTCTCCACGCTCAATCTGAGTCTAACAATTTTTGGCCCAAGAGACACCCCTACCTCGGTTTTCGTGCCATTGCTCCTGCAATTAATGACCGAGAAATCTCAAAAAGAATGCCCCAGTCTGTACAAAGTCCATACGGGTGCACTCAGTTCTCCTCTCTTGTCTCTCTGTCTCATACATTGGTTGAGCCCCCTTCTTATACAAAAATCTGAAGGTTTAGAATTGATGAGAGCGCTTGGCGTGCTGGTAGTTAAAGCTATATTTAGAATTTGGGTTAGAGGACGTCCCGAGATCGAATCCCGTGGACTCTGATTTTTAATACACATAGTTATAACTAAAATTTGGTGGAATTTGCTAAAATTGGCGGGTGGTTTGGCGCGTTTCTATTTTTAGCGGATAGTTGGCATATGTTTTGGCGCACTCTGCTAAAATGGTGGGGAAGTTAGCAGAGGTTCCGTCGGTGGTTTAGTTTTGAATATGGTTGGAATGAGCCATATGGAGGTGGTGGACATGGTCGCATGGACCAACACATATAACCAGGGGTTGGGCCGAAGGCCGAGCCCCTTTCCTTTGGCGCCCACATCAAACTTTAAACTTAAATATAATGTGCACCATATTACTAACAAGAAACACACGGTGGTATGTTGGTTAGCGCAGAGATGTGAGGCATTTGGATAGAGAAGGTCAAGGGTTCGACTTCGGTGGATTCATATAAAAAATTTCACCTTCCAACCACTAGAGGGGTGCCATGTGGCAGCCCATGACTGGGCCACATGGCACCATATCATTTTCTCAATAAAACTGACACTTGACATCACTTAATTCGCCCATGTGTCTACCATCAGACTTGTACAACCTTTCCACGTCATCCCATGCCAACTCAGTTGTATGGATGTGCCACATGTCACCCTTGTAGTGGTGCCACGTGTCACCTTGACCTTTTGACTTTTGACCAAGTTTGACCTAAACTTTGACTGCTTATAACTTTTGATTCGTAACTCCGCTTGACGAACCGTTTTCACCGTTAGAAATATTGTGACACACTCTTCACAATCGTGCCATTTTAACCGAGTTTTGGGAACTTTGAATATTTCCCTTTCTCTGTCTCCTGAAGCCATTTTGAGTGTTCTGAGTTTCCTATGTGCGTTCTGAGTTTTTCTTAGCCTTCTCTGGATCCTTTTTGTATCACGCCTTCCCACTGAGAGATTTTTTGACCACTAAAATATTTCATCAATTAACTGGTAAGTGAGGAAAGAGTGCCCTCAGTTTGTCCTTCTCAATCCACTTTGTCTTGCTTGGATGTGTTCCCTTTAAGCCTACTCGAAGATAATCAACATCACCCCTACGTGAAATCCTCGTCCTTGTGTCAATGATGATATTTTCCTGTAAATCATCCAAGTACTCAAGTAAAAACTCATCAACTGAAGGTATTGAAATTTCCTCTTCCTGATCCATGATCATGGGAGGCTAAAAAAGTTTCAAGTTCTCTACGTACACAACTGAGTAAATTTGCATATAAGGTGGAAGATATAAACGAAAAGCATTAGTGTCACTTTTCTCCAAAATAGTGACGGGTCCATATCGGATGGGCTTGAGTTTATTTCCTTCACCCTTCAATCATTCCTTGCTGATGTGAAGCCATACTCGGTCTCCAACCTGTAATTGATGATCAACACTGTGCTTGTCTTGTCGATATTTATACTGTTCTTGACTCTTCTCCAACTGTTCCCTGATTGCCTGATGTATCTATTGAATCCTCTGGATGAACTTGCAGGCTCCATCGTCTGTTCATTCTTCATTCACATCAACATCTTTCCCATACATCAAGTCCAAAGGAACCTTTGGTAGGTACCCAAAACACGTCTCAAAAGGTGAAATCTTAGTGGATGAATGTAAATCTCAGTTATAAGCATGTTGTACATAGGGTATCTATTCATCCCATAACTTAGGATGCTTTTTGCAGTAGCCTCGAAGAAAATGTACAATTGTTTTGTTTACCACCTCTATCTGTTCGTCGGTCTATGGATGAAAAGCAGTGCTCCTCTTCAATTTTGTGTCCATAATTCTCCACAAGCTAGTCCAAAAATACACAAGGAATCGAGTATCTAGATTTGAGACAATGGACATGGGTAACCCAAAGTGAACCCAAGCATACTGAAAGAAGAGATTAACAGTCTTCTCGACAATGATATTTTTTTTACATGGAATTAAGATACACATCTTGATGAACCTATCCACTACAACATACAAATAATCATGACCCCCTTTGGTCATTGGTAAACCCCCTACAAAATCCATGAAAATTCTTTCCCATGGATGGGATGGAATAGGAAGTGGTCAGTATAGCCCCAATTTTCTATTAGTCGGCTTACAAGTAGAGCACATCACACACCCCTTTACATATTTAGTTACAATTGCTTTCATTTAAGACCAATAAAAAAATCTTTGCAAATAAGGCATAGTTTTTCCTACCCCAAAATGCTCAGACACAAGTGAAATGTGAGCTTCTCGTATTACATGGACTCATTCACTTGTAGGAATACATTGCTTCCCAAGATGATAGAGTAATTTTCACTGCAGACAATAGTTATATGCCTGTGCACCATGGGTTAGCTTCTCATATAATTCTTTAAAATATTCATTGATGGCATATTGTTCTACATAGCTATCATGAGATAAAGCAGTATTATTCAAAATAATAGAAGCAACAATAGGAGGTCTAGAAAGCATATCATCTACCTTGTTACTTGTAACCTTCTTGTACTTAATTACCAAATGAAATTGTTGTAGAAACCCCATCCATCTGTAGTGTCGATATTGTTGCAGTTTGGTCTGTTCTTGAAGATACTGTAAGGGCTAGTGATTTGTATGTTTCCTTCCCTAACAAGTAATGCTTCCATTTCTTTACACTTTGCACTAATGTATACAAATTTTTATCATAAGTAGGACAATTAACAACAACTTGGTTAAAAGTATCAGAGTGGTAACAAATAGGCTTATAATATTGCATCAATACTGCACCCATGGCATATCTGTTGGCATCTATCACGATCTCGAATGACTATTGAAGATTTGGCAGTTCTAATATCGGTGCGGTACTGATCTTGTCCTTCAAAATGTTGAAATATTTATGTTGCTTTCCTTCCCACTGAAAAGTGTTCTTCACATTGGTTAAGGCATGCAAAGGAGCTGTGATAAAGGAGAATTTGGGTATGAATATTCTCCAATACTGGACTGCACCCAAGAAGCTTTGGATCTCAGTCACACTTTTTGGCTCAGGCCAATTCACAATTACATCAATTTTGGAAGGATCAATCTTCAATTGTCCTCCTCCCATGATATGACCTAAGTATACAAGTGCAGTCTTGCCAAATTTATATTCTGACATTTTCACATACAACTTTTCCTTTTGCAAAGTATCCAATACTTTCTTTACATGCCTTACATGTTCATCCCAAGTCCTGCTAAACACAAGAATGTCATCTAAATATACAATCACAAATTCATCTAGGAAAGGCCTGAATACATCATTCATCACACACATGAAAGTTGTCGGAGCATTGCAAAGCCCAAACGGAATAACTAACCACTCAAACAATCATTGTTTGGTTTTAAAGGTAGTCTTCCATGCATCTTGTTTTGTGACCCTGATTTGATGATATCCACTGCGCAAATCCAACTTAGTGAAATAAACAACATTCTTTAACTGATCAAGTAAATCATCTATACGAGGAAGAGGGTATCGATGGTTCACCGTGATTTTATTCAAATCCTGCTAATCAACACACATTCACCATGCGCCATCTTTCTTTGGCACCATCACGATCAAAGAACCACAAGGAGAGGAACTGGTCCTGATGACCCCTTGATCCAATAAGTCCTGTACCTACTTCTTGATCTCTATCATCTCCACAACTTACATCCTATACATGCCCACATTAGGAAGAGGAGAATCCTGCTGAAGATGTATCTCATGTTGGATTTCCCTCTTAAGAGGTAATCCATCTCATTCCTGAAAAATATAATCATATTAGAAACAATATCAATTAATTCTATTTTATGAGATGGATCACACCCTTGGAAAGCGTCAGATGTACCGACGTATTTCTCTTTGACGACCATCGGTACATATCTCTTATTAGTGGTTATGAGTCTTTTCATTTTCCCTGCGCTAACAAGTGTCGTATTTACCATGATGTGAGCTCTAACAATATATTCCACTCCCCCTTTAGTTAGGTGGTATTTTTTCTCATGAAAAAAGAATATTGCTTGTCTATCATAAAGATAAGGACTCCCTAGCACCATGCCACAAATGTCAAGTGGTACAACATCCAAATCCACTTCATCAATCAACTTGGAAGCAATAGAAAATATGACCCTACATTGTTTGGTAACATTAAGTTTTTCTTTATCACATACCCAACCAAGAGGATAAGGCTTTGGATGTGGTTTCGTTACAAGACCCATCTTCTTGAAAAGTTCTTCATACATTAAGTTTACTTGTGAACCTAGATCAAATAATGTATCTATCTTAGTATGTTTAGATACAACTCGTATATGAAATCACTCATTCCTCTTTCGTTCATCAATATGAGATTTATCATTGGAACTTGAACTAGCATGAAGAGAATCTTTACCTTTTACTGCAGCCGCTATGATCTTTCCTTCATCTCCTGATTCAGAACCAATATCTTGATGCACTGTAGCAACGGTCTTCGTCTTCCCCTTTCCACCGAACGGTTTC
>SNQJ01S0039066.1:29305-43017 GCA_010110895.2 Picea sitchensis
GGTGCAACCACACGTTCGACCACTACCTCAAGGTGTCCCCATGGCTCCATCTCACGAGAATTGAACCTTTCCCAACGGTGAAAAACTCCTCGCTTTCCACCATTGGATCCAACCCCTTTGGGCATTTATTTTTAATTTTATTATTATTATAAAAAAATTACATTTTTTTTTTAATTTTATATTATTTTTTTAATTTTATTAATCAATTACAAAATACAATTAAGTTATTTCAATATAATAACTTATACCTCATTGTATCTATAACATACTCAACTCCCTAATTTTCACTTAGGCTGACGGGGTGTCATGATTCCTTCATTCTTACACTCTTGGGTGAGTACTTGAGAACATCACCTTCTATGTTAGGACTTCTCTTATCACAACATATGTTATGTTACATCTTGTAAATCCTCAAATTCAGGTCTCCTTCAAAGGTAGTTGAGGTATCCAATAATCTAAATGCCCCAATCAAATGATCAACATTCCTCCTCAGTCTCATCCACATGTCCTATAGCTAATTCATAATTACTCCCATCGGGGTACTTACTCACCATAATCGTCAACCTCTCTGATGACATCATTCCAGTGGATTACCTTAAAGAACCAACTGCTTCCAGATATCCCAATTCAACGACTACAATTTCATAAGAGCCTCTACTTAATCGATAGTTACCCTTCCATCATGTCTTGGTCTTACCATTCCCAGTGGGTCCCACCTCAATCTCATAGCTGAGACCAAGTCTCTCCCATTCTAGATCGATGGTCTACTTTCCTTCTCGAAACTCCTCCTTATCGAAGTATCTCCATTACGTCTCTACTGACTACTCTGAGTTAGTCATTATGAACACACATGCTCTGGCATATTGAATGGTCCTCGTTCATTTGATTTGATGGTTGTAGTGTGCCTCAGAGGGTCCAACTAATCATTGTTTAAGGTGGAAGAACTCTCCTCCTAGGGGAAATTCCGATGATATCCGACGACTGTAATATTACAATGCTCTCTACGATATCTATGGTCATCAGACTCCCTATCGTCAAAATCCCCCTTCTAAAATCCTTTATGGAACCCTGATTGAACTTACGTTGATAGTTTAATGACTAGATCCAACAATCCAAAACACTCCATAGCCATGCCCTGACGAATCGACGGGTCCCATTGACTCAGACCTTTCCTTGTCAGAGTCTCGTTACGATCTAGCCCTTGATTATTATGATGGGTACCCAATCTGATCTACGATCTAGATCTACTCACCACACCGATCCAATGACTGCAAGTCATCTCCACTGAACTCAGGTTTTCTTCAAGAAAATAGTTTGATTCTAGACTGAAACATTCAGGAACTTCAAGGATCATTTTTTACCAAAACTCTAAGAGTCACAAAGAAACTCTAAGACCATCAAAAGCATCTCTATTTTATGAGAAAGGTATATCTTACATATCTTGCAATATTTCCACAGTGAGGTTTTCCTTTCAGGGATCAAGGTTTTCATTTCTCACAAGTTTCTCTCTGGTCAACAGGACTTCCACATTATGAGTAAAATAATGTTTTTGTCCATGCATTTCAAGCTTTCCTATAAATCTATAAGGTCCATAGGGATACAACCCGTACTTACATATTTGTTTTCATGTTTTAACAAGTTAGAAATGATCACATTAGTCCAACATAATTATTGAGAGGTTTCACATATCAGTTTAAAGCATTTACATTTCCCATTAATCAGACAATTAAACACATGCATCTCTCATTCAAAAATTAAACAAGTCAAGTTATACACTTATCTAACAAGGAATAAATAGCCAATACCAAATGACTAAGAGAGGACACCTTTCCTCCCAATATTAGGCCACACTACATAGTGCTTTCCTACACTATGTCACCCAAGTGCCAAGCTGGGATACCGCAAGGGGAATGATTTAGCTAGATTCCAAACTTGAGATGATCCAGGAAGGTTACTCTCCTTCCTCCATTGAAAACAACAGAAGTTGCAACCTTCGCACTAAGCTCAGGAACTCTACAGACTTATCAAGTGGTTTCTCAACTGGATTTCCTTTGCACAAGGGAGTCCCTTCTCTGCTATACAATCCCTCAACGACCTCCCCTTACCAATGCCAATTTACATTCAGTAAGCACCAAGTTGTAGTCCTTCCTTCTCCAGTTTGGATTCGAGTCTTCTCTATTCAGGGTGATCAATCTCAATCGGACGATTTTCCTATTTTGTTCAAGAAAACCTTCTCACTTTGTTTTTCCTCTTCGAGCTAAACTAATGAACTTCTTTGTTCTCTTCTCTTGTTCTTTATGAGTCTCCATCTCATGAATCCGCTATATATATTCGTTCCTCGACTCTCATGTGTCTGCTTCTTCCTTTTGTCTTTGATACGATACTTTTCTTATTGAGCATCTAGTTCTAACCCCCCCCCATGTGGTCTCTGGTGAATTTTTTCCACCTTTGGTCTCTTCCTCCACTAATCTCCTTGGGATTCCTACCACCTTCCTATAGATGCAACCTGCATTCTGTAGTTCCCATTTTGAAGGGGTAACTGTGATGTCTTATTGTGAGTCATTTAATTGGTGTAACATCGTATTTCCCCCAGTCTATAAAAATAACTATACTGGCCAAGTATTGTGGCAAACTTAGAAATGTGANCAAGTATTGTGGCAAACTTAGAAATGTGAATGTGTGATGTGAATGGACCTTGTGAAAAAGGTCGATGAATGTAAATAATATTATGAATATATATATTGCAGGACTACTGAGAGGGGTATGTGTTGAAAAAGAGACCATGATGGCTGAAGAAAGGTGGTGGAAGGCACCTGGAATGGTGGCATTAACTTCCACCGAAACCAATACAATATTTGGACTTCACTGGCCTAGAGAACCAAGAGTGGCTTACTGGCCCCAAATTAAATCACTCGCCAGGTTGGTAGGTAAATGGCTCCTCATGAGTAATGAGGTATGGGGGTGAACCACCCATCCATAGAGTCCTCAGACCTGACCACCGCGAGGAATATCGTGCCACATGCAACCTCGCCGAAAAGAGAAAAGGCAGGAAGAGTGTGCGATCAAGGGGGCAGATGTGAGGGGAAGAAGAGAAGGAAAAGAACTCTGGAAAATTATAGAGTGAGTGATAGTAGAGAAGAAGGAGAGTAACCTTCGTTCTCGGTCACCGGTGAACAAAGACTCAGTCTCGTAGCATCATGGTCTCAGCTTGGGGGTGGCTAGTGGTAAATCCATTCAGAATCGTTGAGCCTACGGTTGGGTGGAAACGAGCACCCCTCTCAGCAGTTGCATCACCTGGTGTTTTTCTAATAAGTGTTATATCTTGTATCTTGAAATTTATAAGCTGACATGTATGTTCATAGTCTATGCAATTATGAATGGTTTCAGTATAAGACTGTCTGCATGGTGTTTTGATCAGAAATGATGGCTGCATGTTTCTATTTGAAAGACCACATATGGCTTATGTTTATATATGTATATATATGATGAACTAATACAGATCTTCAAGTCTGGTCTCGGGAGATTTGTTCCTATGTTTGTCCTACCTGATGCCTTGGATAGATTTCCTCACGAAGCCACCCTTTCGAGACCACTTCCTTACCTTTGAGAAGACCTTCCAGTCTAGTCTTCAAAAACTGGTGTAAATTACCTGAGGACCCGAAGGAGGATGTTATAGTTTAAGCCTTAAACTCTTGCATGAGGGAGAATTGTCCTCATAGATCCCAACATTTCAGCATTTTGGTACCTGGAGTACCCAAGGGTGAGTCCCCTTGCACTCGCAAGTCTCGAAACCCCGCCTTGCAAAATCCCAAATTATTAGCGTGGGGATAAATTAAGAGTTTTCGGAGTTTCGGCACCCGGAGTATCTAGGTGTGAGTTTTCTTGTACTCGCGAGTCCCGAAACCCGGATTTACAAAATCCCGAAATGGCAGCGTGTGGTTAAGTATCGATTGACGGATGAGATCCTGTCAGAAGATTTGAGGTCAATCGCGACCGTTAGATTGGAGGAAGAAACGCGGGCGTTAAATGCCTCAACCTCTTTCTTTTATCTTCATGAGTAGCGAAGAAATCGGACCATAGATCCAAAGGTCCGTGAGAGTACCTGAACCGTTCATTCATAAGGGCACGTGGCGGTCGGTAAGAATTTCGGCGTTTCGACACCTAGGGAACCAAAGGGAAAGAACCCTCATCATCGCGATTCGTGAAATCCCGACAACCGAAACCCCAAAATAGTTTAAAGTGTGGATAAGTATCGATTGATGGATGAGATCTTGTTGGAATATCTAAGGTCATTCACGACCGTTAGACTGGAGAAAGAAACGAGGGCATTAAATTCCTCAACCTGTTTCTTTTATCTTCGTGAGTAGCGAATAAATAAGACCGCAGATCCAAAGGTCCGTGAGAGTACCTGAACCGTTCATTCATAAGGGTACATGGCGGTCGGTAAGTGTTTCGGTGTTTCGACACCTGGGGAATCCAAGGGCAAGAACCCTGGTCATTGCGAGTCGTGAAATCCCGACAACCAAAACCCCGAAATAGTTTAAAGCGTGGATGAGATAGGATATTTCGGCACTTCGGGGCCTGAAATACCTAAGTGTGTATTCCCTTATGCTCACAAGTCCTGAAATCCCGATGGGTGAAATCCCGAAAGGACAATATGCATGTATGTTGTGATATTCTGGCATTTTGGAAATCGGAATACTCAATGGCGTATTCCCTTGTACGCGTAAGACCCGAAACCCCGATTCACGAAAACCCGAAGTGACGGCGCGGGGGTGAGTTTTCTTAGGCTCACCAGTCCCGAAAACCCGATCCGTGAATTCTCGAAATGGACTGAGAGACACATATATACAATTATACATATGTTAAGGTTTCGGAGTTTCGGCTCTCGGGAAACCTAAGTGCGAAACCTCATGTCGTCGCATATCCAGAAATCTCGATGGAGGAAACCCCGAAACAGGGAAGCACATTTAGAGTTAGTATTTCGGAGTTTCGGCTCCCGAGAAACCTAAGTGCGAGACCTCCTTTCGTCACATATCCCGAAATCCCAATGGCGGAAACCCCGAAATAGGGAAGCATGTTTAGAGTTAGTATTTCGGAGTTTCGGCTCCCGGGAAACCTAATTGCGAGACCTCCTTTCGTCGCATATCCCGAAATCCTGATAGGCAAAGTCCCGAAATAAATTAGCACACATGGTTTTGGTGTTTCGGCTTTTCGATGCCTAGGATTCCCAAAGGTCAGTTTTCCTTGTGTTCGCTAGCCGCGAAATTTCGATGGATGAAACCCCAAAATGAACAAAGGAATACCTATACCTCGATTTTCCAAATCGCGAAAGCCAGGAGCACCTCTCTGGTAAGACCTGTGGTCATAGCCACCAATATTATGGGTACGGACAAGGGATGGCAGGGTCTGTATCAGGTCCAGTAGGGACTCGGGGAATTCTGTTCATCTGAGAAAAGATGAAAAAGGCCGAAATTTTTTGGATTCCGTAGTGGGTGTGTTACAATTGGCCATTGCTTCTCCAAATACCAATCCATCAACAACCATTAACTACCTCAACCAATTTCATGGCCCTTCATAAATTATCACATGGCTCATTCAAATCAGGCACGTTATGAGGTATGAGTTTATGCTTATAAAGCGTAAATTAGCTTATCAAACAAGCTTCAAGTTTTCTTCATAAAACAATTAAGCTCCCCACTCCATACCACTTCATTAATCACTTCTTCATCAATTTTCCACTTGTGTATCATGGCCAATACTTGCAAGGTTGTTCCCTCTCATTTAGTGATTTTGGTGTTTTTATTAAATCAAAACATAATTGCATGCTTCATAAACATACTTATATTAAGTCTTAGAATAAGTCTTGGAGGAAAGCAGGGTGTTTTATTCCACTTCCCCTTAAAAAGAAACACCATCCTCGGTGATTAAAACACCACGTATATACAATTATACCAAAAAACAAATGGGTGTGCTAATCTCATGCCATCTTCCAACTCCCATGTTGCTTCATCTACTCCAAAGTGCTTCCATTGCACCTTGACCTACACGATGGCTCGATTTCAGAGTATTGTTTCTCTCTTGTCCAGGATGAAATGGGGTTTGGGATGGAAGACTCCTTCTGGTTCCACATGTATCACAGTCCAATCAATTACATGATTAGGGTCATGTACATATTTCTTTCACAAAGCTACATGGAACACATTATGATCTCTAAAAATAGGTGGTAATGCAAGTCTATATGCTACTGGTCCCACTCTTTCTAGGACTTCAAATGGTCCAAAGTAGCAAGGTGTCAATTTAGCATAAATTCCCATTCTGAAGGAACTCCTTTTAGTTTTCACTCGGAGATAAACATGATATCCTACTTTGAAATCTGTCTGAGTTCTCTTGTTGTATGCATAGCTCTTTTGTCTTTCTTGGTATACTTTCATATTATGTCTTATCTTAATCATTTCCTGCTCCATCGTCTTTAGAAATTCTCATCCACTTGTGATCTTATCCACTGGTTTGTCCCAACTAATTGGAACTCTACACTTTCTGCCATACAAGACCTCAAAAGGGATCATTTTCAATGATTCATGATAGCCATTTTTGTAAGAAAAATCTACCGAAGGTAGAAACTCCTCCCACTACTTAGGCCGATGCACAACATGCATCCTCAACATATCCTCTATATTATGTTCACCCTTTCAGACCGACCATATGTTTGAGGATGGTAGGCCACGATAAATGCCAACTACATTCCCAAGCCCAAAAACAAGATTTTCCATATATTTGAGGTGAACTTAGCATCTATGTCCGAGATTATGGTTTTGGGAAAACCATGCAATATGAAAATATCTTTAATAAAAACATTAGAAACATATATAGATTTGAAGGTAGATTTAATGGGGATAAAATGAGTTGTCTTTTTCATCTTATCCACTACAACCATGATTGTGTCATGTTGTTTGTTTGTCCTTGGAAAATCGATGATAAAATCCATTGAAATTGTTTCCCATTTCCATTCGAGAATAGGTAAAGGTTGCAATAGACCTGTAGGATTCCTATGCTCAACCTGCACATGTTGACATTCCAGGCATCTAGCGATGTAATCATCTATGTCCTGCTTCATCCCGGGACAATAATACAGTTGTATTATCATTGTCACCATTTTCCAGTAACCATGGTGGCATACATATGGCCTTATATGGAAATTGTTCATAGTTAAATGCCTCAAATATGTTGAATTAGGCATGTAGAGTCTGTTGTTATACAATAACAAACTGTCAGCCCCATGTTGATATCCCTCATACCTTTTTTCCTTGGGTTCTTGTTGTAACCCTTTCACGAATTGATTGAAGAACTCGTCTTCTTGCAAGAGAATTTCAATCATTTGCTTGATTTCAGAATCTCCTACACTTTCTTTTGTTATGTGTATTGTCTGAATGCTTTAGTTGAGCACATATGCTACCTTTTTTTCCTTCTCTTATATGTGTTTAATTTCGAAACCAAATTCACTAATCAACGCCATCCATTTGGCCCATCTAGCATTGAGCCTTGGCTTGTCAAATAGTTACTTCAGACCACAATGGTCAGTCATTAGGATAAATCTTCTCCAGAGAAAGTAATGTCTCCACATCTTCAATGCATGCACAATAGCCTCCAATTCTAGATCATGGGTAAAATGTTTCTTCTCATGCGCATTCAACTTTCGTGATTCATAAAAAATCACTTTCCCTTCTTGCATGAGAATTCCACTAAGTCCTTATTTGCAAGAATCAATGCAAACCAAGAAGTCTTTCTCTTGGTCTGTAATATTCAGAACAAGGGCTTTAGTCAGAAGGTGCTTCGGCTACTAGAAGATTTCTTCACACTCTAGGGACCATATGAACTTCTACCCATTCCTTTGTAGTGAAGTGATAGGATTTCCAATATTGGAAAATACCTTTATAAACCTTCAGTAATATCCAACCAATCCCATGAGGGATCTTACTTATGTCACATTTCTAGGGGTAGGCCAATCCATGATTTTCTTGATCTTTTCAGGATCCACTGCCGCTCCTTCTGCTGAGATCGCATGGCCTAGATACTCAATTTATTTTTGAAATAAATAACATTTGATCAACGTAGCGTACAACTAGTTTTCTCTCGACACTTATAGCACCATCATGATATGCTCTTCATTCTCTTCTCTATTCTTTGAATACACCAAAATTTCATCCACAAATACTAATACAAACTTGTCCAAATACCTACCGACCATGCTATTCATCAAACACATGAATGTATCTTGTGCATTCGTGAGTCCAAATGGTACCACCAAAAACTCATAGTGTCCATATCTTATTCTAAAGGATTTCTTATGGATGTACTCATCCTTGATTCTGACTTGGTGATATCTCGACCTCAAATCAATCTTTGAGAAAATTGCAGCTCCTTTGAGCTGATCAAAGAGATAATCTATCCTAGGAAAAGGATAGTTGTTCTTTATGGTCATCTTGTTCAACTATCTATAGTCGATACACAATCATAATGTGTCATCCTTCTTCTTGACAAACAGGGTTGGTGCTCCTCATGAGGACACACTCGACATGATGTAACCTTTATCCAACATTTCCTTTAGTTTCATATTCATCTCCACCAAATATGGTTTTTTGATTTTGTAAGGAAATTTTGACGCTCATATTGCCCTAGGTACAAGATCTATTGAGAAATCAAGATCCCGTTTCGGAGGTAGTCCATGCACTTCCTCTAGAAACACATCTATGAATTCCCACAAAAATGGGTGATATTCAGCCTTCCACTCCTTTCTCTCTTTTGAGTTAATCACTTGTATAGCATACAAGGGACACCCTTTTCTACTAAACTTGTTGACTTGCAATGTCAATATTTTCCTTATTGATACTTGCATTTTATTGCTCATCTATGCATTCCGAAACCTTCTCATAAAAAATTAACTTTTCCTTATGGGAAGCTATTCAATCCATTCTCAAAAGTACATCATATGAACCTAGGGGTAGGATATTCAAGGCTCCCTGATTTTGCAATCCACCCATTTCAATCGAACATGCTTCAATCAACTCAACCACTTTTCTCTTTGTTCCAGTGGCTAATTGGACTAACCACGCTCTCGCATGTTTCTTTATTTGCAATGAACATGCCTCAAAAACCCGAGGTGAAATATAACTAAGGTTAAAACCTTGGTCAATTAAAATAGAGACAAGTGTGTTGGAAATAATATCTTCCAATTCCACCACATAGGCTTGGTGGCTTTCTTGTCGATTCTCTACAACTGCATAAATTATTGGCACGCTTCAAGCTACATCATTGATTGTAGTTGCCTCCTACACATTATACAACCTTCTATTATCATTATGTATAAGGGGACAATCCCTTAACAAGTGTGGTTCTCCACATCCCCAACATTGCAACGTCCCTTTCTTGGGCTCCTTTGATATTCCTCTTTCTTTCTCTGTTGGTTTATTTCCACCTTGATATGGAAATTTGTTTTGATGCACACTCATGCTTGATTGACCCAATTTTCACATTTCCTAGCATTCTTGTAGGGAAATGACTTGAGTCCCTTCTTCTGAAATCCACTCTTGTCTTTCATCTTCTATTCATTTGAAGGCTCTTGCTTATGCTTAGACTAATCATAACAACACTTGGTCTTTTGAATGGTGTCCTCTAATGTCTTGGGTTTATCAAACTCAATCTGATCCTGGTAGGACTTTGGAAATCAACTGAGAAATTGTTGAATTCTCTCCTTCTCTTCCTTTAGGTAGGGGACATACATCAACAACTCCATAAACCTTTTTTCATATTCATCCATAGTAAGTTGTCCCAACTTAATTTCATGGAATTCCTTGATTTTTTCATCGTAATGTTGTTCTGATTTGTAAGTATTTCTCAAAATGTTTCCATGTTAGTTTTCTTTCCTTCGTCCCTTTGATTTTCTTCAGGTCTTCCCACCATATGGAATCTCCTCCATTCAAGTTAGATATGGAAATCCTTGCTTTGGTATTATCAGAGTAATTGTGTACCCTAAAATACTTCTTCAACCCAAATAATTGTGCCTCTACTTCTTCTCCTTTATTTATCTCTCCAACGAAGGTAGTGTTGATTTTTCAATAGACAAGGTTTAAGCATGAAGTTCATTCCATTTTAACATTTTACTTCCATAACCAATTATGTTGCAACAACCAAGATCACAAGAAGAAACACCAAGGACAATTACACAATAAGTATCCTCGGAAACCCTTCTCAACAAGGGAAGAAAACCCAACCAAATCCTTTGTTATCTTCTTCAAGAGAAACACCTTCACCACCAAGAAAACCTAGCACACAAGAGGGTGCTTGACCCTAGAATACTAGTGCCCAAGAGAGGTGCACACTTTTCTCAAAAAGATGTACCTGCTAAAATTTCAAAACTCACACAAAAGATATGATTCCTCAATGGGGAATTTATCTTTACTTATATTAGACTTGACCTATCAACAAAAGTGTCTATTGGCACAACAGGGTTGACTTCTCTATCTCACAATATAATTAATATTAACCAAATTAATTATATTCTACATTAATCATCAATTACATTAAGGTGGGGTGACCTATACCATTTACATTACAATTAGGGTTACATGCAGGTCTGACTCTTGAACAATATAGCAAGGGATCTCATACACCCACTAGTGATCAGTAACTAGGGGCACATTCATAGGGATCTCCAAAACTCTATCTCACTGCATTACATAGGAGAACCACTCTCACTAGTGCTCAGCCACTAGGATCACGTTCACCTGTGCTCGTCCACAGACACATCCACTCAATAGATCTTCTTTCCCACTGTATTACACAGGAGAGTCATCTGGAGTTCACCATCTCAACTCTCTGCTCAGAGGAGGCTAATACATCATAGTCATCTCTCTCTCATGACGATGCACCCAGCTCTATGGGAATTCAAACGTTCACCTTGTGCTTAGCCACATGCACATCCAACTCAACAGATCTCCTTTCTCACTGTGTTACATAGTAGAATCATCTGGAGTTCTTATCAACTCTTGTAACGAGGAGTCCATCACTACGTTCCAGTTCTATCTCAAATAGGAACTACACTCCTGTCTTAGGGGATCTCTCTCAGGTTGAATCAATCAGTCTGTGTCTTGGAGAATGTCTCACGCAGTTGTAATCATCAACACTCCCTCTCAACTAGGGAGACATTCTTCATCATGCCAAGTCTCACTCGGATGTACCTTGAAATTTTTATTGGTTGTAGTCATCAACACTCCCTCTAAATTAGGGAGGTATCCTTCACCAAGCTAATTTGGTGAATATGTCTGCAATCTGCTCATGTGTAGGAAGGTACTGCATGTGTACTATTTTCCTCTGCATCATGTCTCTGATATAATGATATTTTATCTCAATGTGTTTTGATCTACCATGAAACAATGGGTTCTCAAAGAGCTTTACACATAGCTCTAGTTATCATCATAGAATCCATCTCATGATCCAATAAATCTATCAGAAGCTTATGAAGTTGCACTGCTTTGCACACTCAATGATACATACTCTTGTTATGTGGTATTCAAGGTCATAAAGCTTTTGTTTCCTACTGAACCAAGAAACAATGACAACCTTCATGGTAAAAAAACAATCAAATGTTCTCTTTCGGTCCACTATACTCTATGTTCAATCTGTATCGACATATCCTTCAAAATCAAGTTCACACTGAAGGCATATCTCAGGCCATATCCAACTGTGCTTCGTATATATCTCAATACATGATTTACTTCTATCCAATGAGTCTATCTTGGTTGACTCATGGATTTTCTAAGCACATTCATTTCATAGCATGAATCAAGTATGGTATTAACCAGATACATCAATGGTCCAATCATTTTTCTATCAATCTCATCAAAATCATCATCATTCATTTTCTTCAAATCCATCACAGTAGTTTTTCATTATTTCATAATGAACTTCTTTAATATTCCCACTGTATGTTTTCCTTGACTCATGAAAAGTATCATCGGTTCTCAGTCATACTTCCTGTCCCAAGAATTAGTGTATCATAATCAGATCCTTCATCTCGAAAACATAAGTCAAAGATTACTTGTATCCAACAAAAATACTTTCTAAATAAGTCACCAGAATCAGACTCGTGTCACCAACATTGTGATAGCATAGGTTTGGATCAACAACATTCTTGTTTAAATCCAAAATCATCAAGAATCCACCCATCTGATATAGTTTCCAACTCGTGGATGGTAGTATGGATGGAAGTTTATCGGGCTTACTGGATCAAGTGTCTCATCATAGACAAATCCCTCTAATTGTGAGAATCCTCTGGCTACAGATATTGCTTTGTATTTCTTGATACTTCCATTAGTTGCATGCTTTGATCTTATAGATTCACTTGGAAGTCACTACAGACATCCCTTCTGGTTTATGAACAATATCTCATACACAATTCTTATTCTTTAAGGTATACTGGTATTCTTCTTATCATGGAAACTTTCCATACATGTTCACATGTTTATTATTCATGTCAAGAATGCTTAGAATCAATGATGTGGCTCATGGCTGAAGAGTAGCTTAAAGAAAATCTATTTTTCTTTCTCAGGATGTCCCTTGAGGGACTTGTATGTTCCTCTGTCTCCTGTAGATTTTTTTGATCATGGGTAGGCTATTTATGCCTTACTGCAATATCTCTAGGCATATCAACTGGAGAAACTAGATCAGATTGAATAATGTTTGTCTCCCTATTAACTATTGAATGGGGAGAAGGTATTATCTCTTCCTTCTTTTCATTTTGTTTTGACTCCCTCTGAGTCAAGTAACTCTCTCTAAAGTCTGAAGGATGGAAGTCTTCTTTATTTTCTTGTTAGATCTTTTATGTCTTCTTATACCAGCATAATAATTAATCAAATAAGATTTGGACTCTCGTACCATGGATAATGGTCCAAGTCTTGAGGGCTCCCATATTGGGGATAATACCCTTCACTTATTAAGAATGCCATCAACTATAAAATTAGAGATCAAACGATTTACCTGGGTTTGTAGTCATATTTAGTTCTGTGTTTGGTTTAGAGAAATTACTTCTCCTCTCTCTTATCTTCATTCTTTTGAGGTGAGTCTGGATCAATGTCAGCGGTGGAAGCATATTGTATTCCATTCTTCCTGGTTGGACAATTTCTTGCATAGTGCCCATATTTGTCACATCTGAAGCACTGAATTTCTGAAACATCTCTTCTCTGATTAGGACCTGAGGCTAATCAAGACTTTTCATCTCTGAATGTTTGTTGAATTTTATTTTGAATCTTCCTCCTTTATTTGTATCAAGTGAAAGAGAATGATTTTCATTAGGGGAGTCTTCAACTCCTCTATTTCTAAGTCTATGTTCTTCTTGTGTACAGTCTTTCCATGGATGATCAAAGGTTGGTATACTTTCTCTTCCACTAATACTTTGAAGAAAAGGCTCGCAATGTTTTGGAAGGTTATTGAGAGTGGATAAGACAAGTTCTCTGTCGGACATGATTTATCCAATGGCTTCTAGTTGTTCGTTAATCTCTGATATCTTCATAAAGAAAATAGAAATGGTATCACCTTTCTTCATCTTGGTGCTTTGAAGTTGGCTCTTCAAGGTAAGAGCTTTGAGGGTGTTGTCACTTTCAAACGTTTCTTTTAATGCTTCATACATTTCATAATTTGTCTTCAAATTATAAATA
>SNQJ01S0039066.1:49096-76739 GCA_010110895.2 Picea sitchensis
TAGTTGTATTTGGTAAATTTTTTGTTACCACATCCAATAGGTCATATTCTTCAAGGGTGACTTGAAGCCTTGACTTCTAGGAGATGAATTTGGTTGCTCCATAAAGCTTATCTTCTACTAAAGTTATGTTCTTCATTTGTTGAGATTTCATCTCAAACTCTCGCCAACTAGATTTAGAAAACCTAGTGGTTATGTTGGGTTTATGACTGCCAAAAATCAAATTTTGAGAGTATCACAAGAATTCTTGTTGAGTTGAAACGTTTCTTCAAAAAGTTGCAGAAACACTAAGGTCAAGATTCTGCAGAAAATTTTGGCACCCTAGAAACCCTAGGACCAAAAACTCAAAATCCTTGGATTTTTACTTTGAAGGTCTCTAGAGATGTGCTGAGAGAGGTCGTACAACTTGGTCCAAGTTTTATCTTCAACTTCAACTTGTAAAGTTCTGAAAAGTATAATTAAGTGAGGGCCATACGGATTTCTACAAAAACCCTAGAGGTCGTACAAAACTGCAGAAGGAGGACGATTTACCCTTTTAAATACTTGTGGAAGGGTTCTTCAAGACCTATGCTCTTATTCCATGTTTATTTTTCAATAGAAAAGGTTTAAGTATGGATTTAATTCCATTTTAACATTTTACTTAAACCATAACCAATTATGTTGCAGCGACCAAGATCACAAGAAGAAACACCAAGAACAAGTACACAAGAAGTATCTTGGGAAACTATTCTCAACAAGGGAAGCAAACCCAGACAAATCCTTTTCTATATTCTTCAAGAGAAATACCTTCACCACCAAGAAAACCTAGCACACAAGAAAGTACTTGCAAACCCTAGAAGACTAATGCCCAAGAGAGGTGCACACTTTTCCCAATAAGATGTACTTGCTGAAATTTCCAAAATCACACAAAAGATATGATTCCTCAATGGGGAATTTAACTTTACTTATATTAGAATTGAACTGTCAACATAAGTGTCTATTGGCATGACAGGGTCGACCTCTCTATCTCAAAATATAATTATTATTAACTAGATTAATTATCTTTTACATTAACTATCAATTACATTAAGGTGGGTCCAACCTGTAACCTTTACATTACAATTAGGGTTACGGGTAGGTATGAATCTTGAACAATATAGCAAGGGATCTCATACACCCACTAGTGCTCAGCCACTAGGGGCACATCCATAGGGATTTCCATAGCTCTATCTCACTGCATTACACAAGAGAACCACTCTCACTAGTGCTCAACCACTAGGATCACGTTCACCTATGCTCGTCGACAGGCACGTCCACTCAACAAATATTTTTTCTCACTGCATTACATAGAAGAGTCATCTGGAGTTAATCATATAAAATCTATTCTAAGAGGAGGCTAATACATCATCTTCATATCTGTCTCATGATAATTCACCCAACTCTATGGTAATTCACATGTTCACTTTGTGCTCAGCCATAGGCACATCCAACTCAACAGATCTCCTTTCTCACTACGTTACACAGTAGAATCATCTGGAGTTCTTCTCAAATCTTGTAAGGAGGATGCCATCACTACGTTCCATTTATGTCTTAGATAGAAACCACCCTCCCATGTCAGGGGCTCTCTCTTAGGTCGACTCAATTAATCTATGTCCTAGAGAATGTCTCACTTAGCTGTAATCATCAACAGGTAGGTGGCTTAGCCTTCTTGAATTCCTCAGTAAAATAAATCTCAGAATTCCTCCTCTTCTTCTTCTTTGGGACACTTGACTCTGTAACACTGTTGGAAAACTATACTGAAGTAGTCTCCCTAGTAGGTGACTCTATGGAAACACTTCCACCTGATCTGTGTTTCTTTGCATACCAATGCCTTTTCCTGGAAGAACTCTTTCCCACAACAATTGTTTGGTTGTTATGTTCTTTGTAGTGAAAGTCTAGTCGAGGTGAATTGAATGAGGGTCGAAGTCAAGGTAGATCGGAAACAAATCAAAGGTCGAGGAAGTTGACCTGATAAATTTGAAGTTGAAGATATCGAAGAAAAGTCAACCGAAAAGAGGTCGAAGTGCGAGCGTGAGATGAACGACTAGATATTTAATGTAGGCCAACTGGTAAACCCGACTTGGAGTCGAGTGTAACAATATCTTGATATTTACAGGATTTGTATCTAGTGATATGCATGGATCTGTAACTGTTTTTGGGCATCAATATTTAGGGGTTTTCCTGTTGTAAATCCTATAAAAGAGGCGTGTTGTAAGGAAACAAAGGATGTTGTTGTTAAGTGATCATAAAGTTCAATTTTGTAGGTTAATTCATGTGTAAGTGTAGGTTTTTGGTCATGCATATGTAAACCATTTTGGCTACAGGGTTGTTCTTTCTTGTGCAATAGGGTATGATGTAGATTGTGTCTTAGGTGTGGACCAAGTTTAGATATGTAACCTTTTATTCTAAATGAATAAGACAAAAATAGAGAAAAACACTTAAAGGAATGTTGGTTTTCCCAGTTAAGGGTTTCAAGGGTAAAATATCGATGTATTGTGTGATTTCTTGTTTTCATTTGCATTCTTGATTAAATTCTTATTCTCTTCTACTAGGATTACTGTGGAAGTGTCTTGGATTTCTTGACATGTGGTATGAAAGCTTAGGTATTCCTTGACAAGTGAGTTATCAAAGCGGTGTAATGCTTTGGCGAGTATATCATATCTTTATCTGCAAATCTTGAACCTGAGAACTAGAGCCTAGGTACAGTAAGAGTTGTAAGTCATAAATTGTTTTAAAGATCCCTGTAAAGAATGACAAGAAGTTCTAGAATATAGATAGAAATATTCAATGGCCAGAATTTTGAGCTTTGGAAGCTTAAAATGGAATACCTTCTTGTAGATTGAGAAAAATGGATGGAGGTATGTCCAGGTACCCTGCTGACAGGCATGTCAACGGAAAAATGGGATAAACTCGAAAGAAAATAAATAAGTACAATACAAATTTGTCTTGCGGATTCGATGTTTCTGAATGTCTCGGGTGAAGATTCGGCCAAGAAACTATGGGATAAGTTAGGAATCCTATACTAGTCGAAATATATAGCAAATAAGTTGTTTCTGATAAAGAAATTTTATCTTTTGAGAATGAGTGATGGTAGTTTGGTGACTGAGCATTTAAATGCATTTAACACTATGTTAAGCCAGTTATCATATGTGGATATAAAGATCATTGATGAGGAGAAATGTATGAGCCTATTATTTTATTTTCCTGACTCCTGGGATATCTTAGTCGTGGCTATTGGGAGTAATACAACCACACTAGCACTAGAGGGCGTGGTTGCTTCTTTGTTGTCGAAATAAATGAGAAGGAAGAACATGAAAGGATCGAACAAAGATGCTATGGTAATGAAAGGTCGACTGGTAGATAGAGACAAAGGAATATTATCCAGTAGAAATTTTAAGTCGAAGGGTAGATCTAAATTCCCAGTTCAGTCGATGTGAAGATGGTGGAAATGTGGTAAATATGGGCATTATAAAAAGGACTGTAAGTCAAAGGTAACATAAGACAGTGTTGGATCCAATGAGAAGTAGTCGACTGAGAGAAAGACAACCTCGTAAAAGGGAGGTGATGTGTACCTAGCGTCGACCAATACACATTCGGATCAATATGTTTGGTTGATCGATTCAGGAGCATCCTATCATATGACACCACATAAAGAATGGTTCTATGAATATGAAAAATATGATGCGGGTGATGTGTTCCTGGGGGACGACTTGACAACTATAATTGTCAGACGGGGAAGAGCTTGACTGACATTGCAGGATGGGAGGAAAATAACCCTTCCAGGTGTGTACCACATTCTGGGTTTAGCAAGAAACCTGATATATGTCAGCAATATTATTGACGCAACCATGCATATACTCTATTTCAGAATGATTCGTGCAGGGATGATTTTAGGGGATAAATTTCGCTCATGGGCTAATTTTCCATGGTTTTTCCAAAAACGAGATTCGTTATTTTAAAAATGATTCGCCCAAATTCTATAGGATAAAATTATTTTAACTTAAAAATCGCCAAAATTTTATAAAAACTATATAAAATCCTTAGAAATTTGAATATTTTTACAAAAATATCGTCAAGCATTTATAGTTAGCATATGAAGGATTAGTAAGATTCGCCAAGGTTTCTACATTTTAAAATAAATTCCCATCCTTAAAATCATCCCTGGATTCGTGCAAAATGGTCAGAGGTGTGATGGTATTAATGAAAGGATTTCAGATTGGTACCATGTATAAGTTGTTAGGGAATGCCAACTCAATTGGATGCAACAACATTGTTTCTTCTAAAACCGACTCGACTACGGATCGACTTGAATCGATGTCAACACAACTTGACTCGACTGGAGCTAAGTAATTTCAAACCGAATCGACAAGACATGATGAACTCAACCCAACTAGGTTATGGCATGAGAGGATGGGACACATTGGAGAAAAATGACTTCAAGCTTTGCAAAGAAAAGGTATGGTCAAATTTTTTCGGGACACATTGGAGAAAATGACTTCAAGTTTTAAAAGAAAAGGTATGGTCACCTTTTCCTAAATGTGATTTAGAAGTCAACATTTATAAACATTTTATATATGGGAAACAAAGTTGGTTGAGGTTCCCATCTGAAGAGACAAGGTAAAATGGGATTCTAGAACTGCATAGTGATGTGTTTATCCCTACATAAGTGCCTTCAATTGATGGATCCCTATATTATGTCTCCTTCATAGATTGTTTTTCCAACAAGACATGGTTATATTTCCTTAGGAAGAAATAATAGGTTTCTCGGGAGCATTTTAAGGAGTTCAAAGCTCTTGTGGAAAACCAAACAAGAAAGAGGACTAAAGGTTGAGGATTGACAATGGTGGTGAATTATGTGAAAGAGAATTTGATCAGTTCTATAAGTAGTGTGGAATATAATGCCAGCAATTTCACACCATACCCACAAAGAAATGGAGTTGATGAGAGAATGAAAAACGCTGATGGATAAGCAAAGGAGCATGCTCAAGGGTGTTGGGCTCAACAAGAATTTTGTGTAGAGGAAGTCTAGACTGGAAGATATTTTGTGTAGAGGAAGTGCTCATTCTGATGGATTTTATCTTGGCAATGAGACTTCTAGATTACGTATCAAATGATGTTTTTGCCCAGGTCTTGCAATCTATCCTATAAATTTGTAAGGTCCATAGGGATAAAAACCATCCTTACATATTCATTTTCATGTTTTAACAAGTGAGAAATGATCACATTAGTCCAAGATAATTATTCATAGGGTTCACATACCAATTTCAAGCATTTACATTTTCCATTAATCAAACAATTAAAGGCATGCATGACTCATTCAAAAATTAAACGAGTCAAGTTATACACTTATATGATTAGGGAAAAATAGTGAATAACAAATGACTGAGAAAGGATTCCTTTTGTCCCAACCTTAGGCCACACTACAAATTTCTTTCCTACAATATTCCACCCCCATGCAAAGCCATGATACCATAAGGGGAATGATTCGGCTTGTCAGCAAACTTGAGATGATTTGGGAAGGTTACTCTCCTTCCTCCCATGACAATAATAGAATGTTGATCCTTCTCACTTAGATGAGGAAATCTATAGGTTTATCAGGTGGTTTGTCAATTGGATTTCCTTTGCAAAAGGGAGTCCCTTCTATGCTATACAGTCCCTCAGTGACCTCCCCTTTCTAGTTTCGATTTCTCCCAATAAGCATCAAGTTGTAGTCCTTATTTCTCCAATATGGATTCATGTCTTCTATGTTAAGGGTGATCACTCTAAATTGAATGAGTTTCCTATTTTCTTCAAGAAAACATTCTCACTTCCGTTTTCCTCTTCGAGCTAAACTCATGAAATTTTTTGTTCTTGGCACCTATTCTCTATGAGTCTATCGTTCATGAATCTTCTACATATCTTATTTCATATATTCTTGTGTGTGTTATTTTTCCTTATGTCTCTGATACCACACTATGCTTGTTGAGCATCTGGTTCACCCCCCCCCCTGTGTGGTATCTAGTAGTGTTTTTCCACCTTTGGTCTCTTCCTCCACCAATCTCCTTGGGAATCCTACGACCTTGTTGGAGACCTAACCTACAGTCTGTATTTCCCATTCTGAAGAGGCAGCCATGATGTCTTGTTGTCAACCATTTAATTTCCCCCCTGCTTCTCCAAAGATCAATCTGTCAACAACCATTAACTGCCTCAACCACTTTCTTGGCCCTTCATAACTTGTCTCATGGCTCATTTAGATCGTGTACACTGGGAGGTATGATTTTATAGTTAGAAAGCATAAATTATCGTGTCAAACAAGCTTCCTCTTTTATTCATAAAACAACTCAGCTCCACACTCCATGCCACTTCATTAATCCTTACTTCATCAATTTCCCACTTGTGTATCATGACCAGTACTTGCAAGGTTGTTCCCTTTCAGTTAGTGATTTTGGTGTTTTTATTAAATCAAAACATAATTACATGCTTTGTAAACATACTTATATGATGTCTTGGCATAATTACAGTCTTAGGGGAAAACAAGGTATTACAGTATCCCTAAATGTATAACATGAATTTTCTTAGTATGCTAATTTATTTTTATAAGCATCCCTAAATGTGTAGCCCAAATAAAATTACACACACATAGTTATAATCAATAATATACAAGGACAATAAGCTCTTCTAAGACAAATAAAGTAGTTATAACTCTTAATATCCTTAACAGACAAATATCCTTTTAACAACAATCAAGTATCCTTCGTGTAGACTTTAAATGTTAACTCTCCTCCTATGTTCAACTTGTTTTGAACATTTACAAACAATTTGACATTCCAAATAAATATATTTTATTATTCAAATTTAAGACACATGGGCAATTATCATACGTGAAATTGTTTTATGAAAAGCTATTTTAATATGCAATTTTGGATAAATAACTAATGATTTTTTTTTGTTTGTAATTCATAATAAATAACCAACAAAACAAATATCTTAAACTTTTAAGAGATTATAAAAACAGTCTTTGGTTATCTCTTCACCCATCATGATTTTGGATCTGAAAACATTCACTTAGGGTTTAAATAACCAACAAAACAAACATGTTAAACTTTTAAGAGATTATAAAAATAGTCTTTGGTTATATCTTCACCCATCATGATTTTGGATCTGTAAACATTCACTTAGGGTTTAATGTATCTATTGTCTAGTCGTACACTAAATTCCATTCTTCCCCATTACAACCCTACATCATATTGTCCATATGAGTATATTTTTTGTAAATCCATGATATCAACTCTATCTATAGTAATAAGATCCTTGTTGCATGAGAAGGACCTCTATGTATCCCAAACCCACAAATCCCTCCAAGTGAAGATTACTCTTTTTTTTTTAAGCCCGATAGTTTGAAAATGGGGAAGAGGTGTAATAAAATGGTCATGGGGTTCCCAATTGCATATGGGATTAAATGGAAAATTTCGACCTCATCTATTTCTTGAATAACATGAGGAGAGGAAATTGCTAATATGCTTCTAGGATTTCCATATACTTTTGGTAATAAATGGTCCTTGATGTGATGTCATATAAATTGATGCCCATGAATTCTATGGATCATGTTTAACTCTGAACTAAAAGTGTTTTCCAAGGGGAAATTTCTCAATTCATTACACAACCTAGCTATTTCATTGATAGAATGCTTCCCTATGGTAGAATATCCATTAAATCCACGCATCCTTTATAGGTGTGCATGCATACCTACAGGAGTCATGGAATTTCCTTAAACATTGTTATTAATCATTAACTTACCTACAATGGGAGATCCTTAAACATCCAATACTATGGCTTACTTTGTGATTTTTGTATACACCAATCCCACATCGTAGAGCGGGAAGGGCCAATCCGAAATGTGATAGTGATGTAATGAACAATTCCCCCCATATTGATGTATTTCAAATATTGAGGAATCCAAGTTAGAGGACAATCAAAACTAACAATTCAACCTCTCTTATAATACCATGATATCTTTCTCTCTTAGGTTGTAGTTGTACTAGCCGTTGATTAAAAATACATTTTTTTTATTTTCACTAATAATTTCCTTTGAAATATTATAAGATGTATTCAAAGCATCAAAACCAAACTTCAGTGAATCCAAATCATCATGTACTAATATGAGAACGTTCTCTACAAAAAGATTGTTAATTACCTTCATACCCCTAGAATCTTAATGGCCCCAATGTGACCATGTGTATTAGCCACCTCAAAGAAGATAACGTAGAGAATAAACAAGAAGAAAACATAAATAATATGCCAAAGAGAAGCCGTATTTGATGGATCAATGTAGAATTAAGATATTAAAAAAAAAAAATTAATAGAAACTAATGATGAAGCATCATAAATGAGAGTTTAACTAGATTCCCTTAAAAATGAGATCTAAATTCCAACCATTATATAACATATGAAGAATGAATCCCCAATCAATTAATCTTAAGCAAAAACATGGGGTTTTTACTTAGTGAACCCGTGACATAGCACCCATGTTCACGAGATATTAAGGAATAACCTTAATTTCACTAGATATTGATAAATACCTCCAAAACTCATTTTGCTAACCCCCATCTCAATACATATTTTCAAGAAAAGAAACCCTTATTTTTATTAGATAACATTTTTTATACCCCCAATACTTATAAACCCCTTGATACCCACATCCCCCCAATATCTACAATATTTTGACTCTATATTTTACAATTAAAAAAACTTCTTTATAAATTAAGGTGATAAGATATTGGAAAAAAAAGTGAAGCCCCCATGAGAAAAATATCATTTTATCTAAACTCTCTTTCCCATTTGAACATTTCCCATACCATAATTATCATTTTGAGATAAGATCTTCCTTGTACAAATTTGGTTTTCTCAAGTTGAAAATTTAAGAGGCTTCTCCTCTCATATGAATGGAAAGGGTCTTTGCTATTATTTTGATCCGGATTTATGAGCAGAACAAAATGAATAACCGAATAAAAACAATAACATATAGATACGGAAAACAACAACATATATCCAATGAACAATAACTTCTATTGAATAAATAAAATAGGCTGAAACTATAAAATTGCAGAACTGAAAACAACTTGCTCGAATGGTGGTAGCTATATCTAAGAAGAGATGTGGTTGCTACACACATCCGTCTAAGAATAATGTTTACAATCAGGATCCAAAGGCCTTTTTAACATTTCTCATGAATGCCAAAACCGTAGAAATCCAAAAACCTAACCCTAAGAGATGAAACGCCAAAAGCTATGTGGATCGAGATGGGTAAGTTGGTACCTCAATTTCTCGAAGTCGTAAATTTTGCATACGAACTCTGTTTTATGCGCGTTATAGCCTGTTGGGAAGGTATTTTCGAGAAATACACATTATGATGTCAAGCTATGACTTTGTCTATATTTTGACTGTGGAAAGAGAAAAAACATTGTTTAGGCCCTAAAATGACCCTGGAAGTATAAAAAGATGTATTGACATGAAAATTTCCAAAATAAGCCAGTTGGATTAGGTGGGAGGCCACCAATCCCCACCTGGAAGCTGTGTAGCGCTTCAGATAGCCTCAGAAGTGTAGAACCCACAATTACAAATAATTACATAAGAACATGTTGAACTAAAAATTGTCAAGAGGATCCAGTTGGAATAGGTGGGTGGCCACCAATATCCACCTGGATCAGTCCTCCCCCATTAGGAATCAATGGTATCCATTGCATTGGGTGCCCCCATGAGGTGAGGAAATTTCTGCTGAATTTGGCTCTGGGTGAGCCACTTTCCTTGGTGCAAGAGCTGCCATGCCTTGACAACCCGATAAAACTAGATCCTCTACTGGCAATTTCCCTTGACCTCTGTGTCCACTATCTGATCAGTGGATTCCTATTCCATGTAGTTAGGTTCGAGCTCTGTTGGTTTCAACTGTTCTGTGATCTCCAATTTTTCCAATAATTGTGGAAAATATGGTCGGAGGAGGTCCACATTGAACACTGGGTGCAAGCCAAGGAAGGGTGGAGTGCTGAGCTCAAAATCATTGTCACCCACAGCCTTGGTGATAGTGTAAGGCCCATAACAAAGTGGATGGAGCTTCCGATGGGGCCCTGTAAGACGCTCTTTCTACAAATTTTACCAGACCTTGTCTCCCTCCTGAAACTTGTGCAATACTCGGTGTTGATCATGGCACTACTTATACTTAGCATTGGATTTCTGCAAAAATATCATGGACATGTTGGCGGACGTGTTGAATTCGTTCAATGAATCTTGTGGCTTTGTTGGAATCAGAATGAACATGGGAAGAATCTGTCTATGTTGTTGCAAGAGGCAGTGCAACATCAATGGGACCCAAGCGTTGGAATCCCAGACCCACTTGAAAGGGATATGGCTAGTGGAGCTATGGAGAGCCCGATTGTAGCTGTGTTGAAAATAGGGAAGAGTCTCATCCCATGTATGTGGATGCTTAGATTTATACATGCGTTGGATGTGCACAATCATCCAATTGACGACCTATGTTTGGACATCGGTTTGAGGGTGGAAGGTAGTGGATTTAGTGAGCTTGGTGTCCAACAGTGACCAGAGACTTGACCAAAATGTGTTGAGGAACATGTTGTTCCAATCAAAGATGATGGTATGTGGTATCCCAAAATACAACTACATTCGTTCGAAGAAGATCTTGGGTGTATCTGTCATTGTGATTCTCTTCCTGAACGCTATGAGAATGATCATCTTCGAAAACTGATCAACCACAAAAAACACACAATCATTTCCTTTCTTGGCAGATGGAGGGCCAGACATGTAATCCATTGAGATGGATTCCCAAGGCTTCTTGGGAGTAGGAAGAGGGGTGTATAAGCCTTTCTTCTTGATGGCGGGCTTGGCAATGGCACAAGTAGTGCAATATCTGATATACTTGCTGACAACCTGTTAAATTGTTGGCCAATAAAAAGGTTTATGTAAAACGACCACATTTTTCTCCATGCAAAAATGTCCTGCCATATGACTGTAGTGAGCCTACCAAATCAACTTTGCATGCTCGCTTGTAGGAACACAAAGATGGCCCAAATGGAATAATAGTTTGTCTTGAATGTGAAAATCGGTGACATTCGTGTATGTGCCCAAGAGATGATAGGTGGTGGCGAAGCGTTGATCTTGCTGAAAAAGTTGGGGCCACTTAGATGCCTCATGCCCAAAGGAATGGAGCATGGTGGTGAGTGCAAGCATGGGAGCTCGAATGAGTAATTCCATAACATGATTTGTGCTCCCTATCTTATAGTTGATGTTGAGATGAAACTACTGTAGGTAGGTGGACTACTTCTGATGGCGGTCGTTCTGCAACTTCCATTGTGTCTATATGAACTCGAGAGGCTTGTGATTAGTGTGAATGATTGTATGCTTACATAGAATGTAATGTTTCCATTGACGACATGCTTGTACAATGGAATACATTTCCTTTTCATAGGTGGGGTATTTCTGGACAGTATCTAAGAGTGTCTGACTATGGTATGCTACGAGATGACCATGCTGAGTGAGAACTGTACCTACAACATAGTCAGATACGTCAGTATCAATCTTGAACGGTTGTTGCAGATCAGGTAAGGAGAGTACTAGAGTTGAGCACAAACGATGATTCAGATCATCAAATGCTCATTGTTGTGCCTTCCCCCATGTGAAATTTTTCCTGCCACCGCCCTTGGTCACTTGGCTGAGGGCCCATGCAATATGGGAGAATCCCAACATGAATCATCAGTAGAAGTTGGAAAGTTCCAAGAAACTTCAAATATTGGTTAGTATGGTTAGGGATAGCTAGTCACAGATGAATTGGATCACTTGGATCTTAGATCGATCCACATGTACCCCATTCTCATCAATAATGTAGCCCAAGTATTGGACCATGTTCATGCCAAAAGAGCATTTTTCCAAGTTGGCATATAGCTTGTGCTGCCGCAGAGTGCTCAAAACTTGTTGAATATGCTGCATGTGCTCCTCCCAAGTTCGGTTGAAGATGAGGATGTCATACAAATATACCACCACAAAATATTTGGTGAAGGGTCTCAATACATCATCCATCAACCTCATGAAAGTGGTTGGTGCATTTGTTAAGCCAAAGGGCATGACCAACCATTCGAAGAGACCTTATTTAGATTTGAAATTTGTCTTCCATAAATTAGTTGGTTTGATGGGAAGCTTGTGGTAGCCATAATTTAGGTCAATATTGGTGAAGAACTTTTCCCCCTTGAGTTGGTCAATAAGGTCATCAATTCGGGGAATTGGGTAATAGTTCCTGACTGTGATTTTGTTTAATGCTCTATAATCAATGCAGAACCGCTAGGTCCTGTCTTTCTTCTGCACTAGTACAATCGGGCTTCCGCAAGGGGAGGAGTTGGGTCTGATGTCCCCTTTTGAAACAACTCTTGTATCTGATGCTTGATTTCATCATTTTTCAACAGCTAGCGACGATAGACTGGTCCATTAGGCAGAGGTGCATCGAGGGTTAGATTAATGGGATGCTTGACTTGGAAGTGCATCGATACCCTGGTGGGTGAGGAGAAGATGTCTCTATACTCTTCCACGATCCCTTCTATAAAGAGAGACTGTGTGTAGACACCACGGATGTGGCGATGACCTTTTGCTTACTATGAGCATGGATCAAAAATAAGACAAACTTCCCGGTATGTGAAATGATCTTACTGCATTTCTTAGAAGAGATTAAAGAAATAGCAGTAGGCGACGCTGCCTCTGGTATCATGTACAATTGTCTACCCAAAGTAATAATAACATTGTGGGGTCTAGACTCGTACACAACATGTAACGTCCACAAATATGGTTGTCCTAAAAGAACATCACAAAATTCAAGACGAGCAATATCACACAATACCTCATTATTGAAAGGCTTGATTCCATAGGGAATACGACATGGTTGTATGACGCAGATATCTCTTCCTTAACGAAGCCAACCGATGGTGTAGGGTTGCAGGTGTGTTGTCATCGACAGGTCCAGCTGGTTGACGACCTTTGTTGAGATAAGGTTCTTTTGATTGCCGTTATCGATAATGAAATGAAGCAGAGCCCCCTTTACCCACATTTGTGAGTAAAAGAGGCGTTCATATTCCTCTTGTTCTTTTGGTTCGCTTGGTTGGACTTTGGTGGTAACAACAGTGGCACTTGGTTCGACATCAATAATCCACTTCCCTCCTTCTAGATTTGATTTGGAGTTAGAATATTCCTCTGAATCAAAAGATTTCAAATTGACCACCAGTGACCAAAATCCACCAAAAATAGGCTAAAACAACATTAAAAATCATATTATAAGGTTAAAAACCCAAATTTAGAAATAATCCAGGACGCAGCCCCCTATTCCTGGGCTCTTGGACATATGGGGGGCTTCGCATGTCCTTGGGTTGGCGCACTCGTCTTTAGCCCCTGATCTCTGCCCTTGGTCATTGGCATGACCATATGGCCTACCCTTAAGCTCCCACACGCCTGTAATTGGTTAAGCCCCTGGTCGGTCGGGGATGGCCCCCGCCTACTGGGGCCTATCCCAAACTTCGCACCACCGCTAACTCAAAAGGGAAATGGGCCAAGTGGTTTAACAAGTACCACTATAGCCTGAACGGTCCACCCCCTTTCACGAAACCATTGGCGCCTAAGGAGGCCAGGGGTTCGAATCCCCCAGAAGCCATAGCAATTTTTTGAACTAGCCATCATTGACAAAAATTTGGGGTGCCACGTGGCGCCCTCTGATTGGGCCACATGTCTCCTTGTGATTGTTTTGTACCAGCACAATCAACGACATAGTTAACATCCATTCAACCTACCACGTCACAACCGTACAACCTAGTTAGCTGCCACATCAGCTTCCATACAACCCTATCACCTGCCACGTCATTTGTCGTACAACCATGTGTCATGCCACGTCACGTTTGTACTGCACAGTCACCTTGCCACACCATCATCTGTACGGACCCGCTGTCATCAGTACTGCCACATATCAGCCTGCCATTGGGCCATGCCATGTACGGACTGCCACGTGTCAAATCTGTATAGGTGCCAACTCAGTCCAAAAACGTCGAATCTGAGTGACACATGTCACCTCCTGGTGGTGCCACATTAGCATGATGACGTACTTCTGACGTCACGGTTGACTTTGACCAGTTGACTTTCTACGAATTCAAGAATTTGATCAAAACGTGATAACTTTCGCATACAGTGTTTGTTTGAGGAAAAAATTATATGACCAAAATTAGCGCGGCAAGACGAACACAATGACGTTGGTTCCATCCGATTCCGAGAACTTTGTTTTTTAAGCCTCCCTGAATCCATTTTAAATCATGGATAAAAATGTTTTATAGAGTATAAGAAAAAGAAACCCAACTAATCCTTAATATGTTTTAAGCAAGAAAAATAAAATAGTAATTTTTTTCTTAGAAAAAACATGAAAATTAATATAGAAAAGGTGAATAATATATTAAAATTAACATAAAGATAAAATAAAAAGAGTATAAAAATTTGTTTTTTAAAAATAAAATAAAAAATTTGTTTAAATTGTAAGAAATTCGTAAGTTCTTACCCCAAAATTTCCCAAATTGTAATTCAAATCTCGTTCCTCTGCGCATAATATGAAAAAGGATTGATGAAGATTGTGCAAGTGAATAATAGATGTTTGGATGACTCATCTTTTACCTAAATTGTCTAACCATGATGGAAGGAGACATGACAACACATTACATTTTAAGAAGCAATTAACAATAGTAATGGGACTACATAGTATACATGCACCCTCGTTTATGTTTGACACCAAAGTGAATCCTCGGTGTCTTTCCACATGTAAAAGTCTCATACATAGTGTCTAGTTCATCCGACAGAAAGTTGAGACCTAAATCATTCCAAACATAGAATCATTTTAATCCTTTTCTCTAAATTAATGTGTATTTTTTTTTAAATATTTAATTGGTAAAACCATGTATTTCTTCTTTTTAAAAAATCACAAACTCATTTCAAACATAACATAGAAACATTTTCATTTCAAACATAACATAGAAACATTTTGATCATTAATGTGTATTTTAATTTTTATTTTTTTTTTGATAAAACCATATATATATATATATATATTTTTAAAATAAAAAAATTCAAATCCAAAAAAATAAAATATTTCAAAAAAAACTCATACACCAATTTAATGCACCTTACCTTTAAATTTAAATTATTATAATTATAAATATTTATGTCGATTTAATAGGGGTTTAGTGTTTAATAAGTTTTCTATGGAGATTAAATATCACTGGAATATTCTTAGTAGTCACACAAAATAAATGGCTGTGATTTCAATCATTAACTTCCTAGCTATTATAAAGACATCCGTTTATGTGTTTACATTTTTACATTTACCTAATCATATTTAAAAATTACTTTGATAGCTAACTGATTAACATAAGTGATTAACATAAATTAAAATATTAACACCAAATAAATGAAGCTCAACCATTTATTTGTTAATCAATAATAAAATTTAATATATTATTTTAAGAATTCTTTTCATCTTATCAACCTTTCGGTGTTGATCAACCACAATTATGTGACTGCTAGTTTACTCCATTATCCAACCTTTCGGTGTTGATCAACCACAATTATGTGACTGCTAGTTTACTCCATTATCCAATCTAATATATGCCATGTTTGTTGTTAATTTATCACTTTGATATTCTCCACATTCCTTTTGGGTGGGATTATGTCGAAGCCCAAAATCACCTTGCACTGATTGGAATATACTCGTCGATTCAGATATCAGTCTAAATATCTCGGGGAAGCAATAAATACTTAGCAATTAAAGCATTTAATGCATTTGTATATCTAGGTGTACGTTAGCAAATTTAAAATGATTTTAATAAGATATTATACACTCAAACCTACAAAGTAGTAAATTCTCCTTACAAATCATTAAATGCAAAACTGCTTATTACCCGCTGATACGTCTGCCATCTCCATTGACTAACAAGCCTATGAAACCACGTGAAGCTGTGCCATATATTTCCGTGCCTTTCTCTTCTCAGTTTACTGCAGAGAGAGATAACAGTCCTCCCGAGTCCCGACGACGATTCTTCATTGCTTCTTGTGATTATTTTATTCTTCTTTCATTGTCGCTCACGTTTATCAATGTTCCTCCCTGACATCTTTGAATTTAATAGTAAAAATGTGCGTCACTGGCCAGTGGGGCTCCAGCCAGCGGTGTGTTGGATCACTGACCAAACGAAAGAGAAAATAAGTTCTAAATATGAAGGCAGCCGAAACTCCACCCCACAATATCAACTCTTATTCACACTCCTATTTCATATTTTAGGTTTTTAGTTTACATCGTTAATGTAGCAGGGATTGTCCCACACATATTCACTGCTTATAAGAGCTTCAACCACTGCTCCTGCTCGGTAGGAGAAAAATTGCGAGTCGCCAGGCTCCTCTTGTTTCATCCGAGTTATCTCGTCCCATCATGAGTGATTTAGCACTTCTGACTAGAGGCAGACAGAACCGTGTTCCGCTTATTGAAAGAAGGCAAGGCAAATGCTCAGCTCATCGCATGTGGATCGACCTGCCTCAACCAAACGCTCTGCCAAAATTGGAGACCGTTTCGACTGGTAAGGAGCTGCCGCAGAAGGAGAGCAAGAGAGCCCCCAAAAGTAGAATTGATTCAGAATTACAAGAGCTAAAAGGTTCTATGGAGCTTGGTTTTGAGTTCAGAAAGGACCAGTTGACCCCGCGATTACTGAATCTTCTTCCTGGATTGAAGCGATTACTCGATCATGAAAATAGCACCGACATTTTAGGGTTTGAAGAATCGCCCTTGGAAAACTGGGAACTGCCAAACCTAAATGCAGCAGAAGTGGATATGAAAGAACATATCAAGCTCTGGGCTCGTTCTGTAGCTTCAACACTGAAAAACTATTACGAACAGCATGTCAACGTTTCTGTTTAAATCACAGGCTTTATAATATAGTTGATCTTCCTGCAGCTGATATAAAGAGACTGTTGGGCGAATTTTCCGAGGCTTCTGAGTATGTGCGTTTTGAGAAAACTCGGAGCCTGGCGATATTCCTACCCACGGATAGTCCCAGCGATGATTTACCGATACTCAGAATGTCAAAATCATGTGATTCCACCCAGTATATAATTATTGTAGTTATTGTGATCCCCGCATAGGTGTAAGTATATTTCTTTTTAAAGAAAAATTTACTTCATTGGCTGATTTTACAACAAATATATTAAAGGATTTGATCCATTGCTATCGAGTATAGATCGTTTTTTTTTGTTTTTTTTACTATTATTATGCTGGATAAACAATAGTATTGAATGTTTTATTTACGAATTTTGATAAACAGTTTAGATTTGTTTTACTATTAAATTTAAGAAATATAAAAATAAACAAGGTTTTATTTATGTATTTTGATAAACAAGTTTAGGTTTATTTTAATTTTAAATTTATGAAATATAAAAATAAATCAAAATAAAATAATAAATTTATATAAGTATAAAATATAAAATATACAAAATTGTGGAGTTTGGTTTTTTTCACCTAATTCACCAGATATAAATATGTACTAAATAAGAATTTTCTGTTATTTAAATTGTATTTCTGAGTACATAAATGAAATCAGCTTGTTGAAACATCTCCAAAGCACTGTGTTTATATAGACTTAGTCACTCAAATCTGCAAATCCAACACTTTCTAGCCTTGATTTCCAGCACTTTCTAGCCTGGATTTACCACAAAATTAAACGAAAAAATGCCAGAAAAAGACCAAAAATGTCTTTGAGTGAATTTACCTTTAAAAGTAAGGATGTAGTTTTTTCCAGGTATCTTTTAAGATGGATTTCCTTCAAAAACCAGTTAGAAATTTAGAAAAATAATTGGAATGATAGATTTCAATAGTTTTCAATAAGTCAACATACATTTTAGAAACTTTCTAAAGTTTTTAAATTTTCCCAACCATCTGACTATAGGATTTAGGTGATAAATATAAAAACATAAAACATTTAAACTACTTCCTCATACTTGGAATTTAGCTCAAGCTACATTCAAATACACAAATTGGAGAAATTGTGACGGCTGAAAGACTTTGGTGGTGCAGCACAGTTTTTTGCATTGTATTATGGGAGTAATTTTTCATGGCTGATTTTAATAATAAAGAGTTACCTAGTACATTCTAAATATTTTTATTCTGATTGTAAAAGACTGCTTAATATTTAAGGGACCTGAAAACAATAAAAAAGTAGAACGTTTACACGACTGCAATATTTATACATCATCTTTATTTTACAAAGTTCTCTGTCACTGTCACAGTGTGAATGTCTGCAACTAGAATTTTTCATTTTCTTTGAAATTATCATAAATTATATAACTTGTGAGTAACATTTATTATGAACAACATTGAAGGTTATGATGGGTGTATATAAAATTGTTGAACTTGAAAGAAATTTAGATCCAACAGTAACAGTGTTAAATTCTGCTGAGTGAAGTGGATATTGGTCACATTTAAATTAATGATAAATATTGAGATTTTTGTTTACATATATATCTTGTACAGAAAACTCTACTTCTCATCCCTTTGCAAAAATCAAACACTTGTCCCTCTGCAAAATCAAACCTTGTTTATAGCTGGTTATCATAAAATAAACAACTCTACTACATTAACTTAGTGACAAATTTTGAGGATTTTTGATAGGACAAAGATGATAAAGATTATTAACGTATCATCCCTCTGCAAAATCAAATATTTGCGCATCACTAATAGCTGCGCCAGCCACAAGCTTTTCGCTTTAGGCAGTGTTACTCAAGACGCCCTCAAATCTACTTTTATCTGCATTTGTAGTTATACAATTTCCTAACTAGGTTATTATATGCTTATTGTTGTTAGCAAAACCTACAGTGCCTTCCTTAGTGCTATTATTTCATACTTCATAACCAAATTTTAACAAGTTCTGCTAACCATAGTTGTGCCTTCCTTAGTGCTATTATTTCATACTTCATAACCAAATTTTAACAAGTTCTGCTAACCATAGTTGTTTGTTGGTGATTTTTTTTTTAAACTAATGCTTTCATTCGATTTTCAAAAAAATCATATGCGTGTTTGTGATTCACAACGTATATAATTCTGGCCTTAAAAGAAATCTAGTGATGCAAAGAAATCTAGTGATGCATTGATGTACAATAGTTCTAAAAGATGTTTAGATAATTATTTTTTCAATAAAAAAAATTCTATATTCATTTTTATTAATCACTTTTGCTTTACATATAATTTAAATATTTAGATAATTTATAAAAAAATTCTATATTCAATTTTATAATCACTTTATCTTTACATACAATTTTCAAAATGATTAAAAAAAAATGTTTTAAAAAGTGGATTTGATTATATTTTTCTAAAAATGTTTTAAAAAGTGGATTTGATTATATTTTTCTAATTTGATTTAGAATTCTTAAAATTTGTAGAAATCAGCATTGATGTGTAATAGTTTTGAAAGTTATGAAGATGATTAAATTTTCAGTTATGAACATTGATGTGTAATAGTTTCGAAAATTAAGAAGATGATTAAATTTTCTGAAATTACAAAGATGATTTAATTTTTACAACTAAATTTTTTCTATAGATACTATTATTAATGATTTTTTTAAATACATTTTAAAAATGATAACATAATTTAAAAAACAAGTTCTATCATATTTTTCCAATTTTACTTAGATTTTTTGAAATTTATATAAATCATTCACATAAAAAAGATTGTTGAAAAAAATTATTGACACTTTGTCAAATTTCTCATAAACATGTGTTAAAATGATTTTAAAAACAAGTTATATCATATTTTTACAATTTTATTTACAATTTTTGAAATTTATATAAATCATTGACATGAAGAAGATTGTTAAAAAAAACTATTAACACTTAGTCAAATTTCTCATAAACATGTTTCATTGGTCACGACTCTTGACTCAAAGGGTGTTCAATACAATCCCTAGTGACTAATGATTATTTCGATGACCATTTTCCAAGTTCCTAACACTTCCCAATTTTTTTATTCATCATAATTCTTGGTTTTTTATTCATTAGAGATCTAGGTCCCATGCAAGTTAAATACATTCCAAAGACTACTCCCTAGATGTGCATACGCAACAATTATTTCATAAATATTCTAAAACTTAGTCAATTTTATAATATTTAGGGAGGCCGTCTCATTAAAGTTCATTTGTCATACTTTTCATAGAAATTCATGTTTCCTACATAATCAACATATTTCCAATGAATTTTTTTAATGGTTTTTTTCTTAATTATATTTCAAGTCTTTGCAAAGATGTTCCTATTATATGTGAGATAACTCACACATATAATATAAATCCTTACATTGAAAATCATATGGCTTTAATGCTTCTACCACTTCTCGATAGCTAGCATATTAATTATCCCAATGATAATCGAGGATATTTTATAAAGATTTGGAATTTAGCCATTTTTCTTGTCCTTAACTCTTTCATATCAAAATGATTTCTCTTTTTTCATTAAAATTTATTTGATTTATGTAAGTTTAGAACTTATGATGACATTTTCCCATTTATCATTTTACAAATTATTTGACACTTATCATTACTTGAATTTTCACAAAGAACTTTTCTCATTGTAAATAATTTGAAATGCATTTATTCAAAAACTCATGTATCGTATACATTCAACATGTTTTCAATGGATACTCTCAATACATATTTCCAATGAATTCTTATGAAGTGTTTTACACCTAGCTATTTTCCATAAATTTCTGAGCAATGTGCTTCATTTGAAATTCTTCCATAGGTGATTGGATTTCTCCATTGTCCCTGAGACTTTTCGATAATTTATCTAGTGTCATTCAAATGATTGGTTTCATTTCAAGGACATATTTTTGTTAATTAACACGCTTGGGTACTTACCAAAGCCTTGTCAATTTTTCTATTTTACCCAATTCTACTTACACAAAATTAATTCCTTGATATCAATTTTTTCTACAGTTACATTTCACATATGTATCTACAGATTTCAAGGTCAAACTTCCCATCCAAAATATATAGGTTGTACACTCCGTGAGGTTTTATTCCTAAACATTATCAGAAAGCTATATGCAGTTTGCATTCTTCATGGGAACTAAAACTTGAACCTCTAGTTACACCATTACATTCGCATACCATACAATTTGTATACCTTAGCCTCCTCAAAGACAACAAGATTGGAAACCCATGTAATTGGATACCTAAATCTCATTAGTAAGCTACAAATGTTTCCTTACTCTATGAGATTTGAACATTCAACTCCTCATAATCATACCAAATTCAGTCCATAACAAGCCCAAAGGATTAAACATTGAAACTTATGAACCGTAGGCATGATTTAGTCATTGTGAGAATTCCATAATTACACAATTATCAAAATTTTCACTTGAACTTATTGTTAGGAATTTAACACACCATTGTAACACTCCATTCAATAGTTTATGTTCTCTTCCCATAATTATCCAATGGTGTAATTGAGATTTGATATCATTCTATTAACCATGATATCAAAGTTGAGTTACACCACAGGATAATTATGGGAAGAGAATGTGAAATTTTGAATGAAGTGTTGCAACTATGTGATAAATTTTATAAGTAAAGCACAAATGAGAATTGTGTCATCATGAATGCTCAAAATGGTGAATTCATACATAAGGTTCACAAGTTTCAATGTTGAGGCCTTTAGGTCTGTTATGGAGTGAATCTCTTATGGCTATAAGAGGTTCAATATTCAAATATTTAGGTTTGTTATGGAGTGAATCTCTTATGGTTCTAAGAGATTCAATATTCAACTCTCATGGAGTAAGGAAAATATGTACCTTACTAATGAGATAAATAAATATCAAATCCAGTGGGTGTGCAAGTCTATTTACATTTTAGAAAACCTATGTCTAAAATTTTTATGGAATCGAACGAACTTGTGGAACTTCAATATATTTTAGGTTTCAATTCATGTAAAGAATCAAAACATGTAATTTTTCAATGAGGTTCATGTATCAAAACTCATGCATTTTGCAAACCTATAGATTTCTAATGGGGAAACAATAGTTGACACTACTACATTTTGTGTAAAAAATAACACTTATTTCAACACATAAGCTTTATGTCATTTTGGGCATCAAAATTCATTGTACTTCTATCCTTTTTTCTCTATTTTTTCATAAATGTCAATTTATTGATTTTGTACTTGTATAATTATGTTGTAGGTAGATTTGTCAATAGATAATCAAGTACAAGTAGTGTTGAAGATACATGTATAATTCTATTGTAGGTAAATTTGTCTATAGATAAACAAATCCCCTCACTAAACTTATTACAACCAATGAAATATGGAGGAATAGATCACTATAGTTTTCTCCTAGATCTAATTCATATAATATTAACAAGAAAAAGGAATAAGAAAGGGAATTTAACCTTAATTTATATATTTTCTAGTGTATATTCCTTGGAAGAACACTAGATCTAGCTCCTATAAAGTTGATCGACCTGTTCACTTGCACATCAAAAAATCAACAAAACTTCCTCAAACCTTATGATATAAAAAATAAGAATTTCATGAAAGAGAATCTAATCTAATAGCTCAAGTACTATTGATACCACAAAAGTCAAACTAAAGATACAACATCAATGATTGACAAAGACTTTGGAGGGGGGAAAGAATATAGATTATATTAAACAAAATGGATTATAACAATGAAATGGTATCTTGAGTCTGCTTTATTAATGTACTCCTTGCTCCAAAATTTGGATCTTCAATCCTTAGCCACATGATGACATTGTTGAAGTGCAACCATCCACCATATTAAAACAAGAGGACAAGGAATTGTCTCAACTAGGCTATAGTCTCACTAGAGTTTATGTCTGACACTCAACAATAATAAACAATATTATTACTAAAGACCCTTTCTTAGTTTCTCTAGCATAAGGATTCTTATTCTCTTGTGATGCCCCATCCATTATATTTGGCCTCTCCTTATAGGAACTTAGAGGAGCTTACAGATAGGTTTGATGGCATGTGAACTAAGAAATTGCAAGTCATAGATTGGATTTAAGCCACATGAACTAAGAAATTACAATTCATGCACAAGTCCCATGCTCAATTATGAACTCTTTCCAACCCATTGCGATTTTTTCTAAATTAATGCTCAATTATGAGATTTTAGCTCGATTATTCCTCAATTATGAGTTTCTTTTCTCAATTATGAAATAATTGTTATTTCATAATTATGAAATTGTGATGAAATAATTATGATTTTTTTGCTCAATTATGTAATTTCATCCTCTTAACATCTAATAACATCCTTGCAAGACCTATGAAGGAAAATACAAGTATAACAAATGCCCCCTAATATATGAGGTTGGAAGAGGAACCAATGTTCAAAATATATTATGAAAATACATAATTGATGAGTGGCTTAAGGAGGAGTTATACAGATCAAGGAACCAACAAGTACCTGCAAGCAATAAATCAAGCAATCATATATACATCATCCTTAACGTAGGCATATCTATGCTTGGATATATGAATAAGCATGGACACGAACACAATACATTGCAGATCCATGAAATTATATGCAAGAACATGGCCACACAAGGGTACATAGTTCGATCCATGTCATATGAGATATCATTTCCATAAGAAAATACAAAGTGGATATGTATCTCAATATACACCAGGAAGACATCTAGCACAAATGAGAGTGTCAATGTGTTCCTCAAAGTACCTATCCTAACAATGATATAATCTTGTGCAGCTTGGGAAGGGTGGAATAGATGGATAGTTCCCCTACCCCAAGGTCTTCAATCCAACCCCATCAATTGTTCAAATCTGCATCATGTGAATGCATGCGTTGATGTCAAGCATGGTAGAAACCATATTATTATTGGTCATTGATGAATATTGTTAATAGATGTGAGGGGACCCAACAATAATGAAAATGGACCCCAAAGTACATAGTACAATATAATGAGTGTGAATAGAAGATATTATGTTGAATACTCAAAAAATTGACCAATTAGGGGTCAATGATGTAAACCCATTGTCAATTGTGAGGAATTATACCACTAATGACTACAAGTCCCACGGTACTATTTGGTTTCTAAATCCACTTCCTGGATAATGAGTTGGTGTTGATGGAAAGAGATCCATTCAAGGAGGGATTTAATGTATCCACTGTCAGTCAACATGAGACAATAACTAAGATATTTTTTGAAGAAATGAATCACCAAGTACAACTAACACAAGGATGAACGACATGAAAGGTAAAAAAGACTATAGAATGGACAACTTAGGCTCAACCCTTGAACATATAGAATGACATACTGAGGACTTGGGAAACAACGACTCAAAAAGAAAACCTAACATAGTGAAAAAAAAGAGGCATTTAAGCACTCTCCATAGTGTCTGAAAGAAAACCAGTCATAGGATTAGATACTTCATAATCATGGTACGAATCCTAACACAATATAAATCCCAAATATAATATGGTGATGAAAATAGGCGTCATGTTTAAGGGAGATAATGAATAACAACTACCATTCAAACTGAATAAAGATCAAGAATCTTTCCTCCCTTTTATTTTTTTATGTTTTTTTTAAAATTTTTTGTTTCTTTTTCATGTTTTAATGAATGTAGAATTGAGATAAAATTATGCTACATTAGAGAAAATAAGTGGCTCAATGGCATGCAACTACATTCCAAGTGCATGGAATAAACATATGAAAGACAAATGAAAGAAATTTTATGGGAAAGTAATGTCCACTCTTCATTGTTTTCTCCATGGATAAACAATCACAAAATAGAGGAAAACAGATGAAAATGACAAATGGTCAAGAGTGAATACAATGGAAATAAGCATGATCAAGAGAACAAAAATGTAGAAATATGCACAAATAAAGAAGTGGAAATAATCATATGCAGTCATAAAGAATCAAAAAATGATGGGAAGTCATTCAGGTCATGGTTATAAAAACATTAAGAGAGAAGAATGAGGTCTTAACTTTTAAGTCATGACAATGTTAAGATGAGTTCCCAAGAATAAGGATAAATGCAGCATGGGTCCAAACTAAAAAGGGAATTCGAACTAGGGTATCCCATGAAGGAAAAAGACTACCATACAAGTTATGACACGCAATAAAGAAGAGGGGATAATGTTGCAACCTAGTGGAATTGAACCTAAGACATAATTTCAACAAAAGGATGGTTAATAATGCAAGATCAAAATGCAATGAAAAATCTATCATTATATGCCAAATCAAAACACATACCTCACAATTCCATGAATGTCAACATAGAAAAAGTACTAAAACATGTCTCCAAAGTACTGCATATATTATCAATAATGCTAGTCCAAAACTTATTAAACCCAATATAAACCTCCAATAACAACTCATGCTTTGTTATACAAAAAATAGAATATGGTACAAAGCATTACAGATCATTGTAGCTTACACATAATAGTTCTTGAGGTAGTGATCTGGGATCTTTTATTCGATGAATATAACATGAATTTCATTAAATAGAATGAACAAAGGATATGTGAAACATACATGAAGAAAGCATACACATGGAGAAATAACAAGAAGAAACAATTTCACAAGACTTGATAATGAAGTTGATCCCAAAGATGGACTACGTCTCCAGGCCGACTTCCTAGTGGAGAGGCCTTTCTATTATCATAGTGAAATTGGTAAAAATACATGGAAATACATCAATTTTGGCAATGCCCTAAAAATCCGTTGTCCATACCCAAATTTTGACTCCACTAGTGGACTCGTGTAAAAAATCATGTAAAAATGACTAAAATTTCATAAAATTTCATCATTGTCACTTCCAAGCACTTCCTGGGCTCCCTACCTCGAAGTTCATGCCAAAAAATTCGTACTTCTTGCAATTAATGCATGCTCTGCATTGAAAAACACACCCAAAAATTTGGCATGTGGATCCTCCCCTTGGCAGATGAATGAATTGGGTTAAGTAATTTTGGTCTGCGGACTTTTCCAACCAAAGCCCGTTGGTGGACCGATTGGCAAAGGTTATGTTAAGGTGTTGGTTGGGGGGTGGTCTGGGGGTCAAACCATGTGGCCTCCCCATATATATATATATATATATATATATATACGCTCTAAGTTTGGGGTTTAGTCGATCCGACCATCGAATTTAGTGCTAGCCGATTGGCCTTTGTTTTTACATATATTAACTACGCCACCTTTAAATCTATTCACTGGTTGGCCATCAGGTTCAGCGCCGGCTGGTCTGGTGCCCCTTTTCAAATTTTGATTTTTCAAATTCTAGCCCTCATGGATATTTAGACACTCAGGAGTTAGTTAAGATCTACTTTGTCTAATGTGTCGTTAGGTAAAAGTGTGTTTCTTTAGTATGCATTAGTATTCATTTGTGGTTAGGAAATCCGAAGGTCAGGATATGTTCCCGACATAGAGTGATCCGATAGTTCATATTCTCCTCGATCTTAACAACCATTGATCTATGGCTTAGCACCTAATTGGTCCATGATCTCTATTTAAATAACATGGAGGGTCATTTTCTGATGATCGGTTGTGAGAAAATCATAAAATCTCTTTGTAATCTTTTTCTTTGCATTAATAAACTACTCCAAGTGGTCGCATTGGATGGGGTCGTGGATGTTTCCCCGTAGGGTTTTACCATGTGAAAACATCGGTGTGTTTATATTTGATATGGTTATGTGAGTGGTTAATGAAGGTGTTCATCCTCTGTTGGAATACCTGTGTTGTCGAACATGGTATCAGGACTTGTTTGAAGACCCGTTCCTATTGTAGATTAAGATCATGAAGCTGAGTTGATTCATCTCCATTTTTTTTTATCATTTTCATCATTTTTTGGGATGACAGGACTATTCCATTGCGTATGGAGCGCTCATTTCAGGTGGAAGACTTTTTGTTTCACTCGAAAAGGTTTCTGTTTTCCCAAGATATTACCATTTCAGTTAGATCCAGAGGTATAAAGCTTGCATACACATTTTAAAAAAAAATTCAAAGCATTATTTTGGTTTTATATTATTTATTTCTGAGTTGTTACTCTTTTATATCCGCATATGCAATTTTTCCCGTGCCCTGTGCGATCTTAGCAAATAAAAAACATATAGGAAAATGTGCATCTTTCGGGTAAGCTAATTGAGATCTAACCCTTGTTGTCATCGAGAAGCGAAATATTTTTTCTTGTGTGAAAATAGTTTTTTTTTTGCACGCTCTCCAAGGTTGTCTTCAACAACAACAACAACACCCTCAATCCTCTTGCTAAACAATACAATATGCTTTTCTAGACCATTTGGTTAAAAGTTTCCTTATTAAGTAAGAGGTCTTGAGTTCAAGTCTCTCTTTTGTTACTTTTTTTGAAAAAGTTCATCCTAAAATTGTAAAGTGTATTTCACTTCAAGTGTAAAAGTGAATCACTATAAGTAGCTTTAATATTTTATTTTAGAGTTATTTATTTTGCATGCAACGTTTCTTTTATAAAGTAACTTCATTATAAAAGTGATCGCCACTTCTCTTTATAAAAATGGGTCACTTCATAAAACAACCTACACTACCA
>SNQJ01S0039066.1:76749-88735 GCA_010110895.2 Picea sitchensis
GTCATCATACATTCAAAATATAGAAGCACAAGCAAAGATCTGACCCTTTTATTATAAGCAATGTAGGATCAATACAATAGATGGCCAATCTGGCATAAACCTCAGATGGTCATACAACAATAGATATGAGCTTCTACAAAATGCTCCCGTCAATGAAAAAGAAGCCTCTAAAGGATGAATAAGTAATGAATACCATTATCAAGCAGATCTGAATGTCAAACCCTTCAACCAGAGAGTGCCATGCTCAAGTGGAGATAGAATCCCTCAATAATTCGGCCCTGATGGAAGAATGCTCCAAATGAGCCCAAACTCGATCAAGTAATAGATCAGGGTAGTGGGATCCTCCTCCTAAAGTTTAAATCCCAACGTACAAGGAAAACCTCTCCAACTGCGAAATCTTCTAAGAGAGTTGCGCCGTCCTGAATAGCTAAATCGAACCCTCCTCAATGGTATGGTGTGCCCTCTCTAGAAATTCCCCACTAGTACGACCTACTGTCTGCTGAAGCTCTAGAATGATATATGCTGAGAATAGAATGGTGTGGAGGAATATTTCATCCCCGAGACCAAGCTGTGGAACAATGTGAGTGGATATTTCACCACTGAGTTTCCCACAAGGGTTTGTACAACAAACCCCCAACTGAATGCTCAAGAGCACTAGCAAGAAATATACCAAAAATCAGAATGAATAATAGGTCCACCCCAACCTCTTACTTATAATTTTTCCTTCTGATTCTCTGTTGAGTTAGGTTACTCCCATGGTTAACTTCTATTCTTCTGTTGAGTTATCATTTACTCCCTTTATCCTTTTTCTTTCTCAAGTCAACTTAAAAATATAACTTTAGTCTAGTTGACCTTCCCCCTCAGTGTGAGACTATGACCTAGTGGGGGTGCCCATGCCACTGAGCCTCCTCATCACCTCTCTAAGAGTTGGGGGACATTACATTGGCCTTCGAGACTTGCAGCTTTAAGGAGTTCACTCTTTTGTTTCTCCTAAAATGTCCTATCACAAACATGACAGATCAAACACTACACGTTCCAACGATCAACATTTGGAAACTTTCTTATGCAATATGGTGACATGCGTCCACCTTATATCAATGGCTATGATCTCCTTCACTTATTCGGCCTTCGTGAGTTTCAATTACTCCTCCTTTCCTTTTCTTTTAAGGACCTTTCCTCTGAACCTCATGGATCTATGCCATGTGTCCTCTATGGATCCGATGATCAAGATCTCCCCACTCTTCCCTACTTTGTGAAAAATTTACTTTTTCTCCTCGCAAAACTTCCATAGCTCTACCTTATGAACTCTCCAATATGCTTCCGCGTATCCTTGCTATAACCAATGGCTGGGATCTCTTCGCAGCTTGAAGACTTTGACAATACTCGCCCCCAAAACACTTTAAAGTCTTCGAACCACAAAGTGTCTAAAGGCTCCACGACTATCCTCCGTGCAACTCTCCCAGATCCGACGGTATGGAATGATCTTGCTCCCTCCTGAACGGATCTTTCTCATTAACTTGGGGAATATTAAAAGACTCCACCCTATTGAATACTTCTCGTCGCTGCCTCTTCTGATCTTGTTATTACTCGAGACCTATGACTCCTCAGAGCACCTTTTTGAAACTTAGTTGAATTTTGACTTATGTGCACCCCTTGCAACAAGTCTTCTTCCACGACTCAATTCCTCTAAGCGAGTGTGCACACATTGCGAGGTATTCTTCACTTCTTCTCAAACAAAGATTAAAATTATTCCTCGTGAGCTTATGAGTCTGAAGACTCTTTCAACTCACTCCTTGCGGAAAATACGTAGTTCTTGCAAATAAAGTTCAAGTTATCTCTTCTGAGCTTCTGAGTCGAAACAGACTCTGTCAACACACTTCTTGTGGACAATATGCACTCCTTGCATAAGCTTGTGAAGATAAAGAATTGAAACTTATCTAAATCCTCACAGATTCATACATTCAATCATGTAAATGTATTCATGAACATAAGAGAAAATAAACAAAGAGAATTGCAATTAAACATAAATCCTACCATTCATTCATTCAAATAGACACAGTAACAACAACACTAGACATTTGGAACAATGCTTCTCTTTTATATTCATTCAAGTGTAATGTACACAGGCTCATACAATACTGATAAGATTCAACAACTTCTACAACAACTATCAACAACTACAAGAATAACTTCAACAACTATAAGAATAACTTCAATAGTTATCTTGATTCTCAACAGCCTCTTCTGGACAACAATACATTTATTTATACAAAAGAGCTCATAAGGATTTTCCCTCTGACTACCTTAGTTCTACCCTATTGAATTAAAAGCTATCAACTACTAAGGCTTATTACAATAAATTTTCAAGACAGACAGATAAGAGCAAAAGCCTCAAATATGTACTACAATCTACTATAATAAAGAGAAACACATCCCACATCAATCTCATGTGATGGTTCAACCTCAAAACATTTAAGGTCATCTTTAATTACAATCTTTTCTAGATATTACATTGATATGCCGACTTTAAAATTCAAAACACTTCAAAATGTGCGCGAGGGTGTTGAGTTGTCCTCTACTCGCGCTTTACTAACAATGCTCCTGCATCATACTCCTCTAGACCAAAATTCATGGACTCCTATCCATGAGCTTCTGCACTGAATTTCCATGCTTTTTGATATCTTCTTTATTTACCCAACTGACATCTTCTATTGGGTGTCCTTTCCACTTTACCAAATAATCAAAATATGTTTTCCTGCTAGTCTTCTTACCAGTCCTTTGATCTATGATCTTCTCCATCTGTTGATTTTATGCTACGTGCATCTACTTCTCCTAGTGGATCTCTTTATGATCTTATGATCATTTTGTATCATCTTCCTTGTAAGGATACAAGTTTGAAATGTTGAATATGGGTGATATACCCACATCCTTTGGCAGCTCTATCTCATAAGCATTAGCATCAAATTTCCTTAGGAATTTTGCATGGTCTTATTTTCTTCATTTTCAGTTTATTATATGTTCCCCTTGGGAACCTTTCATCCCTGATATGTGCCAGAACTTTATATCCAACTTCAAATTGAATTTCTCTCCTATCTTGATCAACTCTGCGCCTGTATTCTTTATTTTTGCTTTGCAACATCTCTTTGATCTGATTATGAAGCTTCTTCATTTATGCAGTGAATTATTCTGCTCCAGGGCTTTTGAATTCATTCTGCTCCATATATCTCAATTCTGATACTCATATTAGCTTCATTCCATACACTATTTGGAATGGACTCTTTCCTGTACTTCTGTTTACTGAGTCATTGTATGAAAACTCTGCTTGTGATAGAATTTGATCCCACTCACTATGATGTTCAGTGACCAAACTCCTCAACAAATCTTCTAAACTCCTATTCACCACCTCAGTTTGTCCATCCGTTTGAGGGTGATATGCAGAACTAAAATATATTTTTGTTCCCATTTTCTTCCACAATGTTCTCCAGAAATGACCAACAAATTTGGTGTCCCTCGCTGGAACAATACTCCTGGGTAAACCATGAAGTTTCACAAATTCCTTGAAAAAACAATTTGCAATGTGTGTGGAATCACTAGTTTTCTGGCATGGGATAAAGTGTGCCATCTTTGAGAATATATCAACTACTACAAATATGGAATAACTTCCCCTTTATTTTCTTGGAAACTCGAACACAAAATCCATTCTTATTTCATCCCAAGGCTTATTTGGAATAGGAAATGGTTGATACAACCGAGTGTTATGTCTCTCTCCCTTTGCATTCTGGAAAATCTTACATCTTTCCACAAACTTCTTCATGTATTCTCTCATACCTGGCCAATAGTATGAACTTTTCAACTATGCAAATGTCTTTTCATGGCTGAAATGTTCGACTAGACCTCCACTATGTTTTTCCTTCAACATATTTTCTCTCATGGAACACTTTGGTATGCACAGTTAGATACCTTTAAATAACAATTCATCTTCAATCAGACACCCTGTCCATTATCTTCTGTCTCTAAGAAAAATATTTGCACATGCTTCATATGCCTCTTTAAAATCTGGATCATCACAATACATCTTCTTAAGGTGTTCAAACCCTAATATTTTCACTTGAAATTCATGCAGAATTACATATCTCCTACTCAATGCCTCAACAACTTTGTTAGCATTAATAGAAATATGTTTAATGAAAAAAGTGAAATTTTTCATAAACTCTATCCACTTAGCATGTCTTTGATTTAACTTCTTCTGTCTAGTTATGAATTGTAAAGCTTGATTATCGCTATACAAAACAAATTATTTTGGAACAAGATAGTGCCTCCATTTCTTCAAGGCTTGAATTATTGCATAAAATTATTTATCTTATGTGGAGTACTTCCTCTTAGTATCATTAAGTTTCTCACTGAAATATGAAACAAGCCTATTATCTTGGCTCAAAATGGCTCCAATTGCAACTCCACTAGCATCACATCTTACTTGAAATGTCTTCCCGAAATATGGCAAGACCAGAATCAATTGTTCTGTTATCTTCTCCTTTAATATATTGAAGCTTTTCTCATCTTATTCTATCCATTTGAAATACTTGCGTCTCTTCTTCACCGTATCTAGCATCGATGTATAAATTCCATTGAAATTTCTAATTAACTTCCGATAGAAACTTGCTAATCCATGGAATATTCTCACCTCGAATATGCTCCTTAGCGATGGCCATTCTCTAATTGCTTTCACCTTCTCTGGATCTATCTTCAATTCATTTTAAGTGATCACAAAACTCAAGTAAATGAGTTATGTCTTCATAAAATAGGATCTCTTCATATTTATCATCAAATTTTCTTTCTGCAATCTTCTCATTACTAATGTTAGATGTCTCAAATGCTCTTCTTTAGTTTTACTAAAGACCAGTATATTATCCAGATATACAATCACAAACTTACCAATGAAATCTTTTAATACCTCATTCATCAATATCATAAAAGTACTTGGGGCATTTGTTAAGCCAAATGACATAACAAGCCATTCATACAACCCCTCATTTGTTTTGAAGGTTGTTTTCCACTCATCACCTTCTCTTATCCTTACTTGGTGATATCCACTTTTCAAACCTATCTTTGAGAAATAATTTTCTCCACTTAAACAGTCCATTAAGTCATCCATCCTTGGCAAAGGAAATATGTACCTGATGGTGATTTTGTTTATGGATATTGAATCTGTACACATTCTCCATCCTCCATCTTTTTTCGGACTCATACAGTTGGTATTGTGCATGGAATCAATCTCTGTCTGACCAAACCTTTGTCCATCAAATCTTGGACTTGTCTCTTTACCTCCTCATTCTCTTGAGGTGTTAATTTGTATGTTGCTTTGTTCGAAAAACTTTCTCCTGTTATTAAATCAGTGTGATGGATGATCCTCTTGATAGGTGGAAATGAGCTAGGTAACTCATCCACTACTATGTCAACAAAATTATCTAACAACTCCTGAATTTATTCAGGCAGATCCTCCATAATAGTACTTGTAAGGATAACTCTTGGTTTCCTAACTACACCAAACTGCATCTCTTGTTCCTTCTTAAATTCACTCAGGAGTTCCTTCCCACTCATGAGAAGTATAATTTTGTTGGATTCTTCCTTTAATTTCTTCTCCTCTATTGGCAGTAACATGTGCGTCCTACCATTATTCTCCAAGGTATAAGTATTTTTTTCTCCCATCATGAATGAAATTTCTGTCAAACTGCCATGGTATCCCCAACAAAACATGACATACATCCATGGGAATCACATCACACAAAATCTAATCTCTATATACTCCTATATTAAATTCAAGTAGGCATTGTTTAGTTACCATTACTTGGTGTCATTTTTGTAACCATGATACTCAATACATACTCGGATATGCATTTGTCTCCAACTCCAATTTCTCCACCATCTTTGTGGATACTAAGTTATTAGTGCTCCCACTATCAATTATCACCTTGCATACTCTATCCTTAGTCTTGCAAGCTGTTCTGAACAAATTGTTCCTCTGCACTGGTTTTTCAACCTTTGGCTTTGGCTTCAACAAAACCTTCTTCATCATTAAATATTTTCCATGTTCTGCACCTTCTACTTCAACATTTCTCTTCTTCACTTCTAAAATGTGAGCTTCACCTCTTTTATTTCTCTCGGGGCATTCCCAAGACATGTGTCTTGTATTTCCATGGGCATAACACTTCACCTCTCCTCCTCTACCTCTTCCTCTTCCTCAAGGAAAATAATTTCTTCCACCACTTTGTCTCCCTCAAGAACTTCCTCTTTTTTCTGAGTGACTATGTGGTTTTTCAGTCTTACCCTTGGGCTTTTGTGCCTTTTCATGGATAATTCCCTTACCTCTGTTTAGACTTCTACCTACACTTCATTGATTCTTATTTTGGGCCAACTTCTCTTCTGCCTTCAGTTCCATATGATAATCATCCTCCACTATCCTTACTATCATCATGCTCATTTCATCTTGGATTTCATATCTCAGGCCATTGATATACCTGTAAACCTTTTCATCATATTTTTCTTTCTGTTCAACCTTGATGTTCATCTTGTAAAACTCCTTTGTGTACTCTTTCATTGTCATTCCCTTTTGTCTCAGGTTCTGCATCTTCCTGAATAGATTTATTTGATAGTCCCTGAGTATGAATTTATCTTTCAACTTGGCTACCATTCTAACCCAACTCTTAATCTTTTGTTTTCCTTTGCTTCTTCTGTCAGCCTAAAACTCATGCCACCACAATGTTGCATGTCCCTTCAACCTGGTGACAACATGTTTTGCCTTTTTCTCCTCATCGACATCTTCATAGTCAAAGTACTTACCCATTGCTTGTATCCAATCAAACAATTCTTCAACATCTAAGTTTCCTTCATACATCAAGATGTCTATATTTTCTCTAGCTCCCAATTTCACAACAACTTTCAATAAGCATTCTTTCGCATCATCCTCTACTACAACTTCTTCAACTTTCCTCTCTTCTCTTTTTGCATCATTGACGTCTCTAGAATCAGGTGCTCTCCTTTGTGATGTCTCCATAGCATCTAACCTTGCACACATTTCTCTCGTCTCCCTTTCCACAACTCAATTTTCTACAGATGGCTCCACACATCTCCTAGGAGGCATTGTGATGAAATTTCCTCGACACACAGAGCTCAGTTTGAGGCTCTTTAGGCTTTGATACCACTTGACACAGACCCTCGTTTTCTCCTCGGGGCACCGCGACCTCTTGGTCAAGGATATTCACAAAGTTGAGTCGAAGTAGCTCCTCAGGACCTTGCTAGCACCCAATTCAATTTAACATAGGCTCGTTTTCTCCTTAGGTTCAGGTCCTTTGGAATCTGCAGGCCCTCCTCCCAACACTTTTTAAATTTTGAATTCGCAGGCGCTAGCTCCTTCTTCTAGCCCCACTCCACATGCGACCTCGTTCTATGACCCATGGCTAAACCCTAAAAGGTGCTTCATACTTCGAACTTCTATTGTTTTGGCAACAGATGCAACACTTTTCCCTGAGCCCCCAAATCATGAAATCACCTAGACAGATCTACGGTTCGCGTCTCTCCAACAACCAATGACTGCGATCCCTTTTGGACTTCGGCGTTCGGAGTTTCAAACGCTCCAACTTGTTTTTTCTCCTAAGTGCTTCACACCCAAGACTATAGATCGAGCGCCACATGCTCACCTCTATCTATGGCTAAGGCTCATATTTCACTCTCCTTAGATGACATCTGATCAACTCTCCCTTCATGATTGTTCTCTCGGAGTATCAAACCTCTGCAATAAATCTCCACTCTCCACATGTCCCCTTACTCATCAATGACTCTGATCGACTTTAGCCTTCGAGACTTGCATCCTTTGGGAGTTCACTCTCCTATTTCTCTCAAAATTTCCTATCACTGATGTGACAGATCAGACGCAACGCATTCCAACAATCAATGGTTGGAAACTAGCTTATGCAATTTGGTAACACACATCCATCTTATATCAAAGTTTATGATCTCCTTCGCTTATTCGGCCTTCGGGAGTTTTAGTTACTCCTTTCCTTTTCTCTAAAGTACCTTTTCTCCCAACCTCATGGATATCCACCATGTGTCCTCTCTATATCCGACTATCCATATCTCCCCGCTCTTCATGACTTCGTGAAAAATCGATTTTTTCTCCTTGCAAAACTTCCAGAGATCTACCTTCCAAACTCTCCAATCTATTTCCATGTATCCTTGCTGCAACCAATGACTGGGATATATTTCCATCTTGAGGACTTTGACAATCCCTTCTCCCCAAACACTTTAAATTCTCTAAACCACAAAGTGTCAAAAGGCTCCATGACTATCCTCTGTGAAACTCTCCCAAATCTGACGGTCTGGAATGATCACACTCTCTCCTGAATAGATCTTTCTCATTAACTTGGGGAATCTTAAAAGACTCCAACCTGTTGAAGAATTATCGTTGCTACCTCTTTTGATATTGTTCTTTCTCGATACCTCTGACTCCTCAGAGAGCCTTTTTGACACTTAGTCGAATTTTGACTTCTTTTCACCCCTTGCAACAAGTCTTCTTCCACGACTCAACTCCTCTGATCGACTGTGCACACATTTCAAGGTATTCTACACTTCTTCTCAAACAAAGATTAAAAATACTCCTCCTGAGCTTCCGAGTTTGAAGACTCTGTCAACACAATCCTTGAAGAGAATACATACTTCTTGCAAATAAAAGTTCAAGTTATCTCTTCTGAGCTTCTAAGTCAAAACAGACTCTATCAATGCACTCCTTGCGAACAATATGCAATCCTTGCATAATCTCATGAAGAGAAACAATTGAAACTTATCTAAATCCTCACAGATTCATACATTCAACCATGTAAATGAAGTCATGAAAATAATAACAAATAAACATAGAGAATTGCAATTAAACAAAAATCCTACCATTCATTCATTCAGATAGACAAAGTAACAACAACACCAGACATTTGGAAAAATTCTTCTCTCTTATATTCATTCAAATGGAATGTACATGGGCTCATAAAATACTGATAAGATTCAACAACTTCTACAACAACTATTAGCAGCTACAACAATAACTTAAACAACTATAAAAATAACTTCAACAACTATCTCAACTCTCAACAACCTCTTCTGGAAAACAATACATTTATTTATACAAAAGGGCTCATAGAGATTTTCCCTCCGACTACCTTAGTGTTATCCTATTGAATTAAAAGCTATCAACTACTAAGGCTTATTACAATAAATGTTCGAGACATACATATAAGAGAAAAATCCTTGAATCTATACTACAATCTACTATAATAAGGAGAAATACATCCCCATTTATCTCATGCAATGGTTCAACCTCCAAACATTTAAGGTCATCTTTAATTACAATGTTTTCTAGATATTACATTGATATGCCAACTTTAAAATTCAAAACACTTCAAAATGCGTGCTAGAGTGTTGATTTGTCCTCCACTCGCACGTTGCTGACGATGCTCATGCATCACCCTTCAACCTATATTTGTTGATGTGCAACCATACTTGATCACCTTCTTGGAATTGATGATCTATCTGGTGCTTTTCATGCCTTGCCTTATAGTGGGCTTGGATCCTTTCCAATTGTTTCTAGATTGTTTGGTGTACATGATGAATCCTTCGGATCAACTTGTGGGATTTGTCTTCATCTCTTTGTTTGCTTGATTCAACATCTTTCCAAAATGTCAAGTCCAAGGGAGTCTTAGGTAGATACCCAAAACATGTTGCAAATGGTGAACTCTAGGTGGAAGAGTGAAATTCTTTGTTGTAGGCATGTTGGACATGGTGCAACTATTCATCCTAAAGTTTAGGATGTTTTTTGCAATACCCTCGAAGAAAATCAACCACTATTATTTTGACCACCTATGGTTGTTCGTCGTTCTGTGGATGGAAAGAAGTACTCCTCTTTAACTTGGTATCCACGAGCTGCCATAAAATTGTCCAAAATTCCCCTAAAAATAGAGAATCTTGATCGAAGATGATGGACTTGGGAAACCCAAAATGAACCCATACATGTTGGAAGAACGAGTGAACATCTGGCTCAACTTTGACCTTATTTTTACATGGCATAAAGGTACACATATTTATAAACCTATCCACTATCACATACAAGTAGTCATGACCCCTCCTAGACATAGGTAACCCCCCTACAAAATCCATTGAGATGCTCTCCCAAGGATGAAAAGGAACATGGAGTGGTGTGTACATCCCCAATTTTCTATTAGTGGGATTCCAAATGGAAAACAACACCCCTTTACATTCATGGTTACAATTACTTTCATTTGAGGTGCAAACCTCTGCAAATGTACTACAATCCTCTCTACCCAAAAATGCCCAAATACAAGAGAAGTATGGTCTCCTCTAGTTACATGCATTTTTTCAATTGTAGGAATACAATGTTTACCCAAATGGTAGAGTAGTTTGTCCCGGGAAAAAAACTTTCTCCACTTGCAAAATATGGATTAGCCTCTCAAATACATCTTTGAAGACGTCACCAATGTCATATTTTTCAACATAACTAACATGAGCTAAGGAAACATTCTTCAAAACAGTAGATGAAAAAACATGAGGTCTTGAATGGGTCTTTTGTTTTTACAACCATAAGCACAAGGTTCTTGAAATAATTTATAACTCTCTTCATTTGTCCTACACTAATAAGTGATGTGTTAGCTTCCATTATATGAGCTCTAATAATATATTCCACTCTATCTTTTGTGAGATGGTATTTGTTCTTTTTCTGGAAGAAGATAGATTTTTTGTCACAAATATAAGGAATCCCTAGTACAATACCACATATATCCAAGGTAACCACATCCAAATAAACCTCATCTACCAATTTAGAAGAAATAAAAAACCTCAATATACACTTCCTGGTAACCTAAAGTTTTGTATTATCATACAACCAACCAAGAGGGTAAGGTTTTTGGTGAGGTATTGTGGTTAGTCCCAATTTCTTCACAATCTCTTCAAATATCAAGTTAACTTGTGAGCCCAGATCAAACAGAGTTTCCACTTTTGTGTGTTTTTTCACTACTCTTATGTGGAGTAATTCACTTATTCTTTTATAACTTTCAAGAGATGGAATTTTAGAACTTAAACTAGAATGAGAGGAAATTTTTTCTTGTACTCTCACTGCTGTGATTTGCATTTCATCACCTGAGTCCAAACCCATGTCTTGTTGCATTGTAGCAACAATTTTCTTCTTCCTTTTTTCATCGAATGTATTTGGTCTTAACTCTGGATGCAGCTCCCAACAATGCTCATCATCATGCCCATATTTCTTGCAATAAGTGCAAGAGGATTTTTCTTCCTCTTTCTTTGTCCTCTTATCCTTTCCTATGCCTTTTCCTTTCAAATGGTTTTCTGAATGCTTGGATGGTTTTTCTTCTTATACATATGAGTTTCTTGCACACACATTTCATCTATATTAGTGGAATTAAACAACAACAATGTGTAATGAATGCATCTATGAAGTGCACCAATATATTTCATCAAAGTCTCTCGAGATTCTAAATGAATGTTCAATGCAAGTGCCTTTTTCCTAAAATATTCTGTGAAACTTTCAACATTTTGACCTTTACCCTGTCTCAAAATTTTCCATTCCATCATGTTTTTTTTACATGATCCAATAGGTAGAATTGATTTATTAATGCAAAAGTAAATTCAAACAATGAAGAAAGGAGTTTACCATTATGCTCGCTACATTTATGAAGTTTACTCTCCCACCATACAAGGGATGTGCCTTCCATCATAAGAGAATACAATTGGATCTTCACCCTTCCTCCTCAATCTATTGTACAAGGCAGTAAACCTCAATTTGTCTAATCCAATTGTTCAACTTATCTACATTATCTTCTCTATTAAACATGGGAAAGTTAAATTTGACATCTAATTTCAATAATGTATTTTTAAAAACATTTTTATGATGATAATTAGAATGATGAGAATG
>SNQJ01S0039067.1:0-17617 GCA_010110895.2 Picea sitchensis
GAAGAAAATTTATGCTGATAAGAACAGGAACCACGGGGAGTTTAAAGTGGGTGATCATGTTTTCTTGAAAGTGAAAGCCAACAGAAGTTCCCTGAAGCTGGGAAATTGTTCCAAGTTTGTAGCCATATATTGTGGGCCATTTGAAATCCTATAAAGGATTGGACTAGTTGCATATATGTTTGCATTGCCTACATCCATGACTGTACATAATGTGTTTCATGTTTCATTGGTTAAGAAATATATACCTGATCCTAATCATGTGATTGATTGGAATGTGATTCAGTTGGAGAAAGAAGGCATCTTGCAGGTGCATCCAGTGTGCATATTGGACCTGGTACGGTCCAGTGGACCTGGTATAGTCTCGAGGACGTGACATGGGATCATGAGTATCCTATGTGGGCATAATACCTACATATTTTAAAATATTTTGAAAATATTGTTGATGTTGTGTAAATAAGTTGCACTGAGGACAATGCAAAAATAAGGGGAGGGGATTGTAATATCCCCAAGGACGAGACTCAGTTGTATTTATGAATTGTAACATGTTTTGTAGGATGGTGAGCCAAGAAATTATAAGCTATGGGCTTATGTGTTTATTAGGCTGAAGAGCCTAGATGTTAAAGGCCAGGAGCATGTTTTGTACATGCAAATATTCACATTATTAATATAAAAACATCGTTGCGTGTAGACCGACCACAAAGAAAGAGTATGGGGGACTAAGATCCACTAGGCTGGGTAAGGGAGAGGGGGATGAGAGGTTGGAAAGAGGGGCTAATATTAAGGGCTTAAGTCCAAGAGAGTAATAATTTACTATTATTCCAAAAGTTGTTTAGAAGGATATGTTTTTATCCTAAGTTCCTCGGAAAGGGAACGAATTCTAAATGGAGTGCATGCAGCTCCAGGAAGACAGGTGTCAACCTAGGTGCATGCAGTTAAAGCTGAAGAGTCATCTTGTGTTGGGGGTTCGCTCCCCATTCTTCCATCCTCCATCTAAATCTATTGGCCTCCTTCATCGACCTTTGCATCTTGAAGCACCTCTGAAACCGCTAATTGGGAAAATCCGACTTGTGTTTTATTGAGAACCCAACCTATCTGCACTTGAAAAAAATGAGTTGTACCTTACCCAATTTTGGTTTTCTTCCTTTTCCTAGGTTGTATTGAACCGTTGTTGTTGTCCTCACCTTGTTGGAACTGAGTTGAAGATTGGTAAAAGAGGCAGGTTGTCAGGCCCGTGGTTGAAGAGGCAGGTTGTCAGGCCTGTGAGAAACTCTCTCCAGGTGAGAGAGTGTGTTGAGAAAGTGAGTTCTCCTGGAGGGAGTCCCATAGATTCTATATAGCTCTGAGAATTCTGGTCCAGACTATTGTTGAAGCCCAAGGTAAGGGAGGTGGAGTAGTTGATGGACTGTGTGGAAGTGAAGGTGTATACTCCTGGGGTGGGACAGGCATGTGGGAAATGAGAGTCTGTGAGCAATGGGCATAAGTGGCTCCTGGGAGAGAATCCTTCCTCTTAAACTGTGTGACTTTGTTATTGACCTTATCTAGCATAGGATTTCCTTGCCTGGTGGAGTTTAGTCCCAGCTTGGGGGTGACCCACTACTAAGAGTGATGAGCATTGTGGTCTAAGGTGGGGAGGTTTGTGGAAAGTTTGCATGCAATTGGTAGTTTTACTCTTGTTAAAAGATAAGTATCATTTCCATGCTTAGTTATGTATGTTACGCATTTATGTGATTCTTGAAATATTATCATGTGATCTGTTTCATGTGGACATACTATCAATTCCATTTGAGTTTGTATGGTAGTAGTAACTTTGTGTTATTTTTTTTTAAATTCATTAAAAATGCATGTCATATATGTGTGTGTGTGTGTGTGTGTGTGTGTGTGTGTGTGTTCCTCTGTGGTGTTTCCTGGCCTGTTGGTGGTTGGGGATGTTACAAATTGGTATCAGAGCTAGAGGATCTAAGTGAAGTGTCCAAGTAGTTGCGTTGCCCAATCTGATGGTGGTTGGGGATGTTACATGGAACTCCATAGGATTTAAGGTATAATCAGTCGAGGCCAGGGCCTTTTGAAGACCTGAAGACCGGATTCCATCTCAGTCGTTGGATAATAGGAAGTCGTGGACCGTCAATATATCGTTCTTCGTGATTTTTCTAATACGACGTTCCAGGGGATTGGAATTTTGGAGTTGAGAGAACCTTCGAAGTTCCAGAGCCCGAATTTTTGAAGCTCCAGATAAGCACCTATCAACCTAGCACTTGGTCACAACCCATGGTCACATAAGATTGGGAGCCAAAAAAAAGGGCTAGTGCCCAGAAATTGATTTCAAAACAAAGGGAGCTTAGAGAAGGAGTCTGTGTGGTCCTGAATCATAAGTACCTATACCTAAATATGTAAAGAATTCTTGTGCACCTTACGAGAGGATCTAGCATGGGTTCGAGAACAAAATTCATCTCCAAAAGAAGATCACATGTGCAAATATCAGCTTCACAATAAATGCAATTTTCAGATAGCTATTAAGGTTAAGGTATCTCACGTAGCCATGGTGAAAGAAGCTACAGGAGCCATCAATCTAAGGAAATAATAGATAGTGATCGTCGAAGAATGAATTCAGCCAAAATCCAGAATAGTCGTCAGATCTGGGAGTTGTAGAGGGGGATCATCGGATCAACATTTGATTAAGTCCTAATTGTCGGATCATCACAAGTAAGATCTACGGTGGAGAGAAGTTGTGGATATTGGGGGAAGAAATAACATCCTTGCAGGTTTAACCTTTTCAATCCTCCTAGATCGTTGATCTATATATTCAACAAGATCAACGGTTGGCATTGATTCCACTACAGACGAGTAGTTTCTATTGCGCATTTTGGGAAAGGAGATAAATGTCATGCTAGTTGGGACTCTACAATCGTCCCTGATCGTATATCTCCATGTTGGTTTGATCACAACCCTCAATCCTTGGTAGGAGGCCAGGGCCTGAAGAATTGAGCGAGGTCATAGCCTTGATCATATGGATCAGAGTTATAGGTCCTTTTGGAATACGAGAATAACTATGTTCAAACACCTCTGTATTAAAATTGTGGTTATGCGGATATTCATGTTAGTGATCGAATCTGAGAGCTAAGATGACCCTTGGCACCCCAATTTCAGGGTTTACAATGCAGTTACAATAGAAGACTTCATAGAAGGGTTTTAGGATGGGAGCTCCCGCATCAACAACTTTCTGCTCAGGACTCAGAATTGAGAAAGGAAGTAGTCATGGGAAAGGTATTGGAAAGATAATTCTAGGTATTCAATCATAATTTAGAATTGATCATCTCAGATCACAGGAATTCAAAAAGCATATCTTGGGTGACCATAAAACAAAATTTGTGCCTATGTTACCAAAACGGTATATTTTGGTTCTAGCTAACAAATTTTGATGTATGCCTGTTTTCGGATGTAATGATTACATTTAAAATTGAAAAAGTTCTAGAGGTGTCTATAGGTCGAAGAAAGAAGGACAAAGACAAATATTCACTTTACATTTGAGATATTTAAGAAGTTATTGGATCAGATATTGGGTCCAATGAGAAACATGGAAAACCCGAGTAAAATTCTGGTTCGGGAAGACCTGTTATATATATATATATATATATATATATGTATTATAATAAAGAAGGACTAAATGTATGCATGGAGAAAATGAAAACATCTCCAAAGTTTAGTCCTACAGTTTGGATATAGAAACTCCATTATTACTATCAAAACGCACAGTGGAAGGTCATCCTCCATGGCATGAATGTCATCAAATATGGCATGACACAAGTTGAATATGCATGTTAGAAGGATAAATCCAATTGCTTCAATAAAGAAGTTGGTGTTAACTAATCCAAGGTTACTTAGAGAACATGACTGGAAATATAATTGGGTCATGTAGGAGCTGGATCAGAATAATCCAAATAATAATGGACTATTGAAAACTAATATCAGCATAATATGTGGTGGCAAGTATGAAAAGTAGACAAGGAAAAACTCTTGGATGGAGTCAAGTCCATGAACATCCTAAGATAGTGGAAGAAGAAATTATGATATAGATATCCAACCAATAGGGATGCATGTCAACACTTCAGGGAGGAAATCTAGAATAGTCGAGGATTGTTGATGCACTCCAAAGGTGTGAAGGTATTTCCACAAGAGCATGGAGATATCAAGTCAAGAATAATTTAAAATTAAAATGACTTCTAAAGAGAAATCAATAAGGAACCAGGAAGAAGAAAATGGTTTTATGCATGGTTTTGAATGCAGAGGATATGGTGCCTAACAAGAATCCATATTAATTGACATAGATCCATGAGTGACAACCCAAGAGGTTGGAGGTATCACTTGAATCTATGATGGTAAGGTAAAAGAAGGAATTTCAGTTAATTCTATGATAGATATTGGCTAGGCAAGTCAAGTTTGAGGCTAGTTGGAAAAGAGAAGAGAAGAGTGCAAGAAAACCTCAAGTACTAATGTATTATTTCGGGAAAGGGCTAAATAATTTTAGTCCTGAAGAGTAACTAGATGTTGAATAATATAGAGTCTATAAAACACCTTGGTTTGGAATTTAATTCATCCAAGTACGAATTAGGATAGTTGGATCTAGGAAATTAATGAAAGTTGAATGTTAATATTAGCTTAGTTTGGGACTATAAATGCAAAAGTAACCAAGAGTGGTTTGGATAGAAAGTGATCAGGTAATAACTAGTCATGTACAATGATTACAGTGAGAGCACAAGAAGATTCAGGAATCCGGGAAGAATTGAAGACTTCCAGGATCAGTAAGGAAATTTTTTCCAGGGAGAAAGAGGTTGCTACAATAACTATGGTAGCAAGTATGTTATGTCTTGTTGAGGAGAGCCAAAGGAAAGAATGCTTGCATGTTTCAAGTGTTGTTGGTGATGTTGTTGCCTAAGGAGGGAAGCAACAGAAAGATGAACTGTTGGTTATAAGTTTTATAAAAGAAGCATGAAAGATTCTACTGCCATCGGGCATTCAGGTAGCATCAAATTTATTAATGGCAGTCATGTAGGCATGAGTTTTGATTTACTCTCATTGCATAATTGTTGAAGAGAATTTAGGTAAGAATTTCCTCAACCAAATTTATTTTATAAAATCACATGATTATATTATTGAATGCATACCACTGGATGTGGTAAAGGACGGAGGCCTGTATTAATTCAAAGATTTTTATCTTTTGAATGCACACACTGACATAGTAGAATGTCATGTTAATTTGGTTGTGGGGTAATAACCAAAGAATTAAAAGATAAGAACTTGTTATAGGAATGAATGTTAGTAATATAGTCATGTGTGAGACCAGGACATGGTTGGATATGGCAAGGTATGGATATGGAAAGGTTATGAGCCACACAATTACTAAAAGCTTCCTACCTTTAAATAAAACTAGGACTGAAACCTTTTTGCTAACACTAATGAACACCATAGAATTATATTCTTGGTATAGTGTTCGGGTCGAAAGAAAGGCATCCAATTAATTGGGAAGACAATAGGAAGTGTGTGGAGAATGTGTCAATAGGAAGGTTGCAATTCAAGTAGTCACATGAATACTGACTACAGAAAATTTCTTGTTCAGAAAAAGAAGTAATGAACTTATGGATATTAATTATGAACTTACATATGCATAGAATGATGAGTCATTTTATTTTGTTAAATTGTTTGGTAATTGTGATTGAATTTCTAGGTGTAGGAAATTCTAAGATCATTGCATATGGTTTGTACATATTACAATTGAATTATGATGTACATGAAATATTGACAATTGTTGGTTGTATGCAAGATGAAGCACTGCAGAAAAAATGATATGCAGTTTGGTGCCTGAGAGAAAACCACAAGGAAGGTTGCATTCATAATATGGCAACAACCAAAAATAAATATGAAATAGAATTTCATGTTTTGGGGAAAAGTTGAATTCCCTTTGAACTAAGTTTGAGTTCCTAAATAAATTCTTTTATGTTTTCTCATGGTAACTGCATGTGTGTGATGCAGATGAGATAATAATGATCAAAGTTGGAATGCTTGGAAAGAAAAACTATTGTTGAGGACACTAAAGCCCTATAATTGTAGAACCTTGGTGGGGTTCTGGTAATGGGTTAGCGCTCTCCTTTTGTGTGAAATCCTTGGAAATATGGATCGTTGAAGGACTGCATAGCAGTGAAGGGATGCATGATCCTGGAAGGGCGAGTGCAACAAGGAGGAATAAAATCAAGGATGCTTATGGCATGGTAGCTACCATAAGGAGGGTGTGTCAAATGGAATAGTGAGATGAATTCTTCCTGAAGCAGCTCTATGGAATAGAGAAATTGAATACCAGCTGTAGTTAAAGCTTGGAAATTTTTCAAGAATTTTTGAATTATGTATGTATAAATAAGTTGCACTGAGGATAGTGAAAAAATAAGGGGAGGGGATTGTAACACCCCAAGGTCGAGCCCCTACTGAATTGTAAACATGTTTGTTAGGATGGTGAGCTGAGTTATAATAAGCTAAGAAGCTTATGTAATGATTAGGCCAAAGAGACTAATATGCTAAGGCCAAGAGGTTGTTTTGTATATGTAATTATGTAGATCATTAATAAAAAATTATACATCACTGCGTGTAGACCGACCATGATAAAAGAGAATGGGGGACTACGATTCACTAGGTAGGGTAAGGGACGAGGATAAGTGTGTAGGCATAGGGGCTAAGCTAGAGGGATTACCTCTAAGGGAATAATATTTTATTATTATTTCCTAAAGGCTAAGGTGGACATGATCAATGTTTTCCTAAGTTACTAAGAAAGGGAATGAGTGCTAAGTGGAACTCATGCAGCTACCGGAAGACATGTGTTGACCTGGGCACATGAAATTATAGATGAGAAATCCAAATCGTTGGAGGTTCTCTTCCCATTGGGGGGTGCTCCTTCGCCATCCTTGCATCCTAACCAGTTGAGCGTTTTCCTCACAACCCTGATGAATCTACAAGTGGGCAATCCTTCCGGATTCACCCATTGATTCACGCATTGAACCATCACTTCCATCGTCGCCTCTGCCTCTAGCATGCACCTTGGGAACCTGCAGTCTTACTGGAGTTATCTTGTGTGACTCCTGTGAAGCCTGATGCACTTGTACTTTGCTTGAGCCATGTTGAGTCTTAACTGTTGGTTATTATAGCCCATGCAATTCCTTGACTGAGTGTGGCTTGTTGCCATCATATGTTCCTTACTAGCCTTGATGTTTCCCTCATCTTACTGAAACTGAGTTGAAGATGGATTGAAGAAGTAGGTTGTTAGGTCTGTGGTTTGAATAGGTGGGTTTTCAGGCCCGTGGTTGAAGAGGCAGGTTGTCAGGCCCGTGTTTGAAGAGGCAGGTTGTTAGGTCTATGAGAAACTCTCTCCAAGAAAGATATTTTACTGGGGAAGTGATTTCTCCTGGAGGGAGTCTAGCACCAGCTATGGAGCTCTGAGAATTCCTACAAGGCTTGTTGCTGAAGCCCTGGAAGGGAAGTGGAGTAGCCAATGGACTATGGAACAGTGAAGGTGCATCTTCCTGGGGTGGGAGAGGCATGTGGGGAATGAGAGTTCGTGATAAGTGGGCGTAAGTAGGCTCCTTGGAGAGAATCCTTCAAGTTGCATTGTGCAGTTTTTTCGTAGCCTTAGACTAGTCTAGGATCCCTTTACCTAGGTGGAGATTAGTCCCAGCTCAGGGGTGACCCACTATTGAGAGTGATGAGAAATGTGGTCTATGGCTGGGAGGTTCGTGGAAGGTCTGGACGTAGTTGGTGGTATTCTATTAAAAGTTAAGTACCACTTTTATGTTCATTTACATTTTTTTTATATGTACATGTGTTATAATTGACGAGTAATGCCTGTATGTATTGTATGTGTAGGCTTACTATTATTTCTACATTAATCTATGTATGGACAGAATAGGTTCTTTTTTTATGTTTATATTTATATGCATATGATAATTGTTGTTTATAGGAGTAACATAGCCCAATCATTGGTGGTCGGGGATGTTATAGAATTTTGGTATCAAAGCAGAGACAATCAAGGATTCAATGGTTTAGGTAGCATTACCCAACAGGGGTTGGTGTTTGGGGACGTTACAGATGGTATCCTGACCTAAGATCTATCTTGGAAAATATATTTTCATCCTTCAATTGATCAAAGAGTTCATCAATCCTTGGTAGAGGATACTTGTTCTTTATAGTTACTTTGTTCAATCATCTGAAGCCGATGCACAATATTAATGTCCCATATTTATTCTTCATGAACAAGATTGGGGCACCCCATGGGGCACATATTAGCATCTTTATATCTGAAGGGAGGTGGGGCCACATGTGTCAACCTAGGTGCATGCAGTTTATAGCTGGGAAATCCATTCTCGTGACCCTCGCCTGCTCGCAAGTCTTCCACACTACCTGATTCACCACAGACTCACATACTGAGCCATCATCTCCATCATCTCCCATGTATCTAGCATGCACCTTGGGAATCCTACAATGGTACTTGAGTTATCCCATGTGTCTCCTGTGAAGCCGGACGAACCTTGTATTTTTTCAGAGCCTGTGTTGTGTCTTATCGATTGGTTGTTACTGCCAATGAAGTTGCTTGGCTGAGCTTGGTTGCTACCATATTCTATTTCCTTACCTATTTTCCATTGTTACCATCAACTGTGCGTTAGCTGAATTCTGTTGTTGACATCACCCATGTTCGTTTGACTTAAGAAATGAATTGAGAAGCAGGTTGTCAAGCCTATGAGAAACTCTCCATAGGTGAGAGAGTTTGTTGGGGAAGTGAGTTCTCCTGGAGGGAGTCCCATAGTAGCTACAGTACTCTGAGACTTCCGGTATAACATGTGCTAAAGCCCAAGTAAAGGAAGGTGTCGTATCCAATGGACTTGTAATAGTGAAGGTGTACCCTCCTGGGGTGGAACAAGTGTGTGGGGGATGAGGGTTTGTGGGTTGTGGGCGTAAGTGGCTCCTGGGATAAAATCCTTCCTATTGTTCTATGTGAATTCCCTGTTGTCCTTGCCAAGCCTAGGAATCCCTTACCTGATGGAGTTTAGTCCTAGCTCAGGGGTGACCCACTAGTGAGCATGATGAGCAGTGTGGTCTAAGGCTAGGAGGTTCGTGGAAGGTCTACACGCAATTGGTGGTCTTCAATTAAAATATGACTACCCCTTTCTCAGTTCATTTACATGTTGTATATTTGTATATGTTGTTATATCTATGGTTTGTCTGTGATTACTGCATGTATGCTTGTATTTTTATGTCTACATTAAGTTATGTGATAGCAGAACACAAATCATTCATTAAATATTGGTATGTGTTAGTGTCGCTTCCGAAAGAATATGTGTATGTACAGAATGTTAATGTCTATTTAAAATCGCATTAGAAAGATATCCATGTATATATATGTGTGTGTGTGTGTGCATGTATGCTTGAGCATGTTAGTTTCCAAGGTAATGTTGCCTGGCCTATCAGTTTGAGGTCAGGAATGTTACAAATTGGTATTAGAGATAGTTGGAAAAAGATAAGGTTGTTTAGGTAGCATTCCCCGGTAGAGATCGATGGTCAGGGAAGTCACAAATTGGTATCAAAGCCATGGTTTCAACACTGACCTTGGATGGGCCAGGAAAGTGGAGGTTGAATAAAAGGTTTCAGAAGGAAATTGTTGTTGAAAAGGACAAAATTTGAATTTCAGAGCATTCCAGAGTGCCAAGAGAACACCTTGGTCGTGTTTGGAAGCTCAGGAGGTATAGCGGTTCAAGAACGATAACATAGAAAAGAGACTGCAGTAATTGTGGGTTTGGAACCGAAGTTGGTTCATGGGATCTGTTCAGGAGAAGGAGGATCCTTCACAACCATGAGATATGGAGAAAGGTGCATGAATATTAACCCCTAAGTACTTCGGACTTCGTGAATTCGACGAAGTTTATGTGTAATAGAGCACAAAGGATTGAAGCTTGAAGTTCTTAAGTCCCGAAGAGGGTCTACACCATAGATTTGGGAGGGGGGAGTGTTTAACGTTGGATTTTACCAAGGATGGGTCAAAACCATAGGGTTAAGCCAAGATCATAAGGTAATAAAGTTCAGGAGTATGACGTTTGGGAGAAACGGGGTATGCTAAGGTGGAATCTTCTGAAGCCCAAAGTCCCAAAGTGATGTGGCCTGCTAACGTCACTAAGGATGACATGGACACATGGGATGTGTGACACATTTCAGTGAGTTAAGAACCTTTGTAATATAGAAATGCAGTTAGAACGTGACATAAGGTAGTTAAAATTGGCGAAGAAGTTATCTAAATTGGGTTGCATTAACTTTGATCACGATCTATCAAGATCGATGGCCAGACGGAATTGCGGAGATCGAAGTTGTGTGGTAGATAATTATGCAGGGTTGTCCCATAATCCAAAACACGGTTTCCCATAAGGGGTATGTGTCAGTGTAAAGACAATTGTGGAACGATCAGCGGGTTACTCCAAAACTATCGACCCATGTCCCCACAATTTGAAAAGTATAAAGTTTGATGTGATGTTTTCGACATTTATTAGTTGAATCATAGAAAATGTGGGCCCCAGTAGACGTGTGGTGCCATATTTTGAATTCTAAAGACTTGACACTCTAGAAGAAGTGATGCATGAAGGAAGGTGGACCATAGATTTGTCATTCTTCGCGCGTTCTACAATTTTTTTTCTGTGATGTTGGGATGCACGGAAAAAGGGAAACCTCCAAAACCCGAAGCCTGAAGTTTTAGAGATCTGGATAAGCACCCAAATCATAAGTGTTGGGTTAGAACCATGGTCACATGTGAACCAAGGGCTGAAGAAAAGGGGCTAGCACCCAAAATTTGTTGCAGAACAGAATTGGGCTTAGAGATTGAAGCCCGAGGGGTTCTTGACCGACCAAGACCTGCAGTAAATGGAATCTGATATTGTTTTTGTTGAATAAGATTGGTTTATTTTGGAAACTTATTAAATACTAATAGCCTGACAAAAATTCGGTTGATTGCACATTTTTGCAGATTTAACAATTGACCAGCCAAATCGAGTTGTTTCATAGTACAGAGAAATGGAGGAGGAATAAATTTCTTACAGTTTGGAAGATGAAGTTAGAGGAATGGATGTCCATTTGGGAATGGAAGGAAAAAACTCCAATGGGCATGGAGAAGAGATAGCTATAGAAGGAAACGTAATGAAAATCAGTAAAAAGTTGTAGAACGATGCCCAGACTCACCGAGCAGATAAAAAAAATCTCATGAAAGCCATGGAACAACAGGGAGAATTCAACATAAAGTTGATGCAGAGCCTGGAAATAATTGAGAAGAAGTTAGATAAGGAGAGTGACTCCAGTAAATCAAGAAGTCACAGGTCCCCTAATGAGAAGAGGAAATCAAGGAGTGTTAGCAGACACCATCATCACTCCCAAGAGCACTCCAAGAGGAGGGAACACGGTAATTCAAGTCCATCGCCTACCATAAATCATAGGAGATCTGGAGTGGATGAACTAAAGGGTGAAATGAATAAAATAAAGCCTCCTAATTTTGACAGAGAACACAAGAAAGATGAAGATGTTGAGACATGGATGCTGGGCATGAGGAAATATTTCCAACTGTAGAACTATTCTTCCCATGCAAAGGGAATAATTTCCATTTACCAACTTAAAGGAAAGGCATCCATATGGTGGGATCATCTTGTACAAGTACAACACATCATAGATAATAATGTTACATCGAGGGAATTCAAGAGACATTTTGAAAAGAAGTACTTAAATAAGAGGCATTATGATAAGAAAATGAAAGAGTTCTTTGAACTCAAGATGGGAAGTATGTCCATTGATTAGTATGAAATAAGATTCTTGGAGTGGGATGCCATCTTCCATCAGTGAAAAGATCCAGTATGATGACCCTAAAACTATGGAAGAAACTGTAAGGAGAGAAACATGCTTATATGATCAGCAAAAAGAAAAGTCAACTTTCCAAAAATCTTGGGAAGACAAGAAGAAGTTTAAGAGGGAGTAGAGGAAGAAGGGAATAAAACCACCATTTTTCAGGAATGGTCCTCAAGGACAACCAATTTTGAGAGAGCCCAGGATGGATGAAGTAGGTGGGTGTCGAGCACTCAACACACCCTAAAAATCCTATGCCAACTTTTTACTTTTTGGGTACCACGTGATCTTTGCACTGTCTGATTCGACTTCATTTTGAGAAATGTTTTGTCTTTTCTTATTTTCTTGACTCTCATTAGCTATTTAGGTTTTTTTGAATTTGTAAAACCCCATGACTTAAAAGGGATTAACACCTAAATAAAGAATCAACAGCCAAAACCCTTCACCCAACGCACTCAAATTCGACATTGGAAGGAATTCAAAGATGGAAAAGAACCACTCAGTAAACCTCAGTCACCGAGCGTCGATCTTCATCGGTATCAACAAAAGGAATTTTTTTTTTACGAAAAGTATTGCATAAGGATATCGTCGATATTCGATCCCCTTCAACATTGGTAAAATACGAGGGGAATATACGTTAACAAAGAAGAAAAGATATCGTCAATAGCCAATGCCCGACGTGCTTATCGGAATCGGGGAAAGCCTAAAAGGACTGCCACAAACATTCTGACCGCGCTAAAATATACTCTCGATCATCGATCCCCGTTGCATTTCAACATCAAGACTTTTTCGAGGAAGTTAATCCAAAGAAAAACACGTGATAGGTTTATTGTCGATTGTCGAACCTCGATACTTTTTTGGCATCGACAAGCCAAGGTTTTTATAACTTAAGTAAAGTCTTGACTTTGATTGATACATGCTAATTAAGTCACCTGTCTTCAACTCCACGTGTCTTTACCATACTGAAGAACCATACGGTCTAAGTCTTACCCCGAGTCATTCCTGGTTCCCTAAGTCCGAGTCACACCTCTGAGTCATCTTTCCCACGGTAGCATTGTACGATGAAATCGATCGGCGTCAGAATCTTTTTGCAGAAGGTGTTATAACCCTAAATTGCACCAGACATGCATACTTGGCATCAGGCCATCTAACTTGCTATCTTTTCCAAGCCATCACTGAACAAGCTCTTCAAAAAACCATTTCTTTGAAGGTGTACGTGCCCTGCACCACTACTGCCCGCGTACACACACCTGCTAACCCACTATAGCCCGCGTACACTCACAAAATATCACAAAAAGTGGAAAATTGCATAGGATATTGGTTTCTGGTCCATTACTTAACCATTTGACTACCCATAGCCAGTCACCCCAACCGTTACTATCCCTTTTGGCCTATAAAATAAGGTGTTGGGGTCCCATTACAAGAAGAAGCACGAGAGAAAAGAAACTATGCCCATTTTATCAATCCCTCTTTGCCCCAATTGCAAAGACCTTTACCATTTCCCTAAGAGATAACTGAGGAGGAGAAGAATATGGGGAAGCAGTTGGTGCACGGTGAAGAGGAGCCCAAGACCAAGTTCGAGGAGCAGTGTCGGTCTCATGTTGTAAGTTAATTTGTGTGAGATTAATATAAAGAAGTACTTTTTTCGTCCCGCCAACTGACGTCTTTAACTTATATGTTCTATTTACATTTCTTGTTCATGATGTCTAACCCACTAATCCATATGTAGAATGCATGCTTGTATTTTCTTGTTTGTCTTTTGATGAATGCAGGTCAGCCTTGGGAGGATATTTGCAGTCAGGAAACAACTAAGAACAAAGGGATCGACACCGGACGTGGAGTTTAAGGTAGGCCTACCAGATCCCTCTCTCTTGTCCTTTATGTATGATTGTGGGGTAATGTTGGGATAGTGATTAAAAGTAGGAAACTTTAGATGGTTTTCTCTGCCTACACTCTAGACCCTTGGTGTATTCCATAGAGGGGTTTTCCCGCTATAGCAGAATTGGTGACCATATTGGGGAAGCCTCTAGGGTCTTTGGGGATATTTATTTTTGGGTTCTTTGAATTAGCTTATTTACTGTTTTCTAAGTTTCTGTGAGATTCTGTGTCTTTAAGAGATGTTGGTCTTCCATACCAGTACTCCCTGCCTATGTTGGACTATTGTTTTTTCATTTTTTTGAGGAGTTACAGAGGTGTATGCGGCTTGTAGTGGGCCTACACGCGTGCATACATGCCTTGCCCTTGGATAGCCCACGTACATACACTAGTTGTTGAAGTGTCAATAGCATGCCTGTTGAGAAATGTTTTGTAAAAAGAAGAGGCAGTCATCCTCTTCCCTGTTAGGAGTCACACTCGTGAGGGGTTTTCTTGATCTAGTACTGGTCTCTATTATAGCAGTCTGTAGCCTAGGTCCGACTTCAATTTAGATTTCTTTTGACCAAATATTTCTTGTGTTTTCTTTAAATAGGGTTTTTAGACAAGTTGGTGAGTCCTCTTTGATCTGCCTGCTTGGTATTGTTAGTGACTCCCTGCGATCTACGATTGGGCCAGAATCCATTTCTTGGTCGTGTCTTGTCGTCATTTTTCCCTTTTTTTCTTTGGAAGAAAAGAAAAGAATTCATTTTCAAATTTCTTGTTTTGAAGCATAAAACAAGAAAAAAATCTTTCATTTCTTTGTTTGGTAAAGTAGTTTAGGTTAAGTTGCTTCATTTACCAAGGAAAAATAAAGTTGTCTTAAGTTCTTTACTTGAATGCTTAAGGACATTAAGTAGCTGGTAGTTGAGCGAAATCTTGTTTTGAGTTTTTATTTTCAAAGATCTGAGAAAAGTAGTTACAAAAAGTTTGGTGAAAGAGTTTTCAATTGGAAAATCTTTATATGTGAATAAAGAAGTACTTTTGTTTCCAATATCATCTTATGCTCTTCTTTTTTGTCTCTTAAATAACATCATTGGTTTCACTTTCGTTCTTTTTGACTTAATAAAACCACTAAAATTAATGCCTAATTAAAATTTATTAGACTTTGTGTTTGAAGGGTTCATCAATTTAGTCTAGGTTATAGCCTTGATTTAGGATTGGAGAGGAAACTCTTCAAGGCTACAAAAAAAAACATAAGAGTCTGAGCTAGGGAGTGTTTGAAAGTACAGTAACCATGAAATTTATATGGGACCCCCTTTAACATAAGGGCTAAACATGAGGTCGTGTGCAGAAAGGTAGCGGAGATAACCCCTCCAAAGCCGGACCAAGCGTAGTGGGGAACACATATAGAGGGCTTATCTTGGGATTCCGTTGATCGCATTTTCCACAGAGCTTTGTGGATATCAAATCCATTCTAGTTCCTTAGTCATCTTTCAAAACACTTTATTTCCAAACCCTTGATAGGTTTCAGGCTTGATACCCTTCTCATTGCAGTCCACCCGACTGTCAACTGTACCCACCTGGTGACTGTTCGCACGTTGGCAACCTAGTTTCCTTTATTTTAGTGACTTACACAGGTGACTGTGGGGGTATACCGCGGTACCTAGGGTAGACATCAGGCCACAATTTTCAGAGTATACCTAGAGGGAGCTTCCTTATTCGATTTTCCCTTGCACCGATAAGTTTCTCTAGTGTTGGTTGTTGTAACTGTTCTTCCAACTAGCTAGTGATTTGCTTGTATTACCTCATAGGAACTGTTTCTAGTGTGTGCTAGTTTTTTAAAAATGAATATAGAAATCCCTAGCGTGTCTTTGATATTCTCACACAATGGAGGATCAGGAGCTTCATTGGTCACAAAGGCTTTTGGGCCTGCCGTCGGTTGATCTCGAGCCACCCCTGCCACTGCTAAGGTGAAAACTAGACCAGCAAAGGTCTTTTGAGGTGACCGGGTTACATGAAACTGTGCCCGACTCATCTCCGAGAGGATAAAATTTGATTCTAGAGGAACCGATCATTTTTTACCTCAGAGTGCAATCTCTTGGTCCATATAACCCTCCAATCAATGATCTATTGGTGCCCATCATCGTACAAGTTCAACCTTACGGGCGTTAGGTAGTGTCACAAGCAACAATGGAAACAAATCCTGCTACTTCTTTAGGGAATACTCATATTTCCTCTACAACTGTCACTACAGGGGGTGTTCCACCTCCTAACCAACCATCGTCGGGCTGGGCCACTATGGTCTCAACTACCTCTACCTCACGCAATGGTATGATTCTGTCTATGGTGACGATCATTTCTCCTTTCACCCAGAGTGCGACATGCCCTCCGTTCTCATACGGGATGCCTAGCTTCGGTATGAGCATTGTACTTTCCTACTCCACTCTACAGAATTTAGGTCTCAGAGCAGGGAGCTCCAATGCTCCTCTACAAGGATCTATGGGGGGAACTTCAGCTCCCTATAACACTTTCCCTTATAGAGGGGGTCATATACCTCCTTCATCCCCTTCGCTCGGCGATGCTCCCCGGCATTCCGCCAGGTCGAACGTAAATTACAGTTCGCTTGGAGCAGGGAATCAAGGACTACCTTTTTATAGCACGTGGGTAGGTTCGACACCATTCTCTTTGTTTGGCTCATTTGGTAACAAATTTTTCTCGTCAGTTGCGGTCTCAGCCAGGGGAAACCCTAATTATGGACAACAAAATCCTATGCAGGGTACTATTCCTGCACAGGGGGAAAAATTAGGAATTCCTTCCTCACAAGGACCTTGGAATCCATGGCAGGGATCAATTCCCTTGTCATGGATGTTGACTGGGGTCAACTGCTTCCATAGCCAATGGAACCTCGGGCAAGGCTCAACACCTATGCTCGTCAAATTAACAAGGGGGAACCCTTCCCAAAATCCTTGGAATGTGACGCAATCCCAACCCTTTACGTCCTATTACGGGAGTCAACCAATGATGTCTCAATAAGCATAGAATATGTACGTTGGTCACAGCCATGGTTATTACCAAAACCATGGCAAGCAACCTAACTTTTCTTGGAAACTTGGTGCCAGCCAAACTCTAGGCTCCTCTTTCCCTGGTTATAATCAACAACCCAAATTATCATTTCTGGAAACTTTGCACTTGCGAGACTTGAAAAGGTTATTAAATGACCCCATCTGTCATGACCTACGTTGGCCTCCTATGCCGACCAAGTTTCCTTCGGACATTCCAAATTTCGAGGCCAAGCCTAACGAAGATCCAGGTGATCATGTGAATACCTTCCATTTATGGTGCTCATCCAATTCTTTGAGAGATGACTCCATCTAGTTGTGTTTGTTTCAATGCAATCTCATTGGGAGTGCATTTAAATGGTACATCAAGATCAACCTCTCAATATACTCTTCCTTTAACGAATTGGAAATGTATTTCTTAAACCATTTCCAAATACCAGTGAGATACGATACTGGCACTGAATTGCTGGCCAACTTTGAGTAGAAAAAAGAGGACCATATCTCAGATCACATCTGAGAATGGAGACATCGAAAGAGTTTGATAAAAGTTCCAGTCCCACCAGCATTCATGCTTGAGTAGTTCCTTAAGTCTTTGGTACCCCAGTTAGCTAAATACATTGCAACCTCGGGGGTGTTTTCAGAGGAATAAGCGATAATGAGAGCCCAACAACTAGAATTGATTTACTCTCAGTCTAGTTTACTTTACGAAGTTTTACCAAATGCACCATGGTCGATACTTGACAAGACCAGACAGAGATCTGGACCACATGCCGATGGTATTGTAGGTTTAGCACAAATGAAGC